>JANFOE010003088.1:0-36559 GCA_025667525.1 Glebionis coronaria | reverse complement strand
AACATCGAGATTAATGGGTGGGGTTTGTTGGGAGGGTGGTTGATAAGGGTTAGAAGCTCGTGGTGGGATTTGGTTGCTTCTATTGTAGTTGTTGGCGGGGTTTTGGTTTTGAGGAGAAAAACCGGGTGAAAGGTAGTTGTTGGACCGATAACTCAGCAGATTTCTATCCCCTTGTTGTCGAGCTTGGTAATTTTCCGGTGAATAATTACCGTAAGCCGCATACACATTTTCCGGATTTCCTTGTGTAGAAGGACAATCGGTGTATGAGTGAGGACCGCCACATGTTTCACAAGGATTAGCAACCGCTTTAACTTGTTGTTGTTGTTGTTGGTTTGAAGCGAGAAGCGTAATACTTTTGCTCATTTCAGTCATCATGCGGGTGAGTTCAGTCATCTCAGGGTTTGCTGAGGTAGAGGAAACATTGACTCTCGGGTTGTTCCTAGAAGAAGCAGAGGAATCCCAGTTTTTGTGGTGAGTAGTCATGTTCTCAATAAGCTCTCTACACTCCTCGGGTCTCCTTTTCATGAATGTGCCACCGGAGGCTGCATTAATCGTATCACGATCTCGAAAAGTCAAACCGTTGTAGAAAGTATCGATTAAGGTTACAGGGAGCATATTGTGGTTTGGACATCTATCGATCAAGACATTATATCGCTCCCAAGCATCAAAAAGAGATTCATTAGGGTCTTGCATGAAACCGCTGATTTGATTGCGAAGGCTCGTGACCATGGATGGTGGAAAGTAGCGCGACAAAAAGCGTTGAGTCATGTCATCCCAAGTGTGAATAGAATTCTTCGGGAGACGATCAAACCATTTCTCGGCATGATGTAATAAAGTGTGTGGAAAGAGTTGTAGGCGAAGTTCATCCATTGTGGCACCGGCCAACTTCATGCTTTGGGTGATTGTAATGAACTTGTCGAGGTGTTTGTGTGCATCATCATCAGGCAATCCATGGAATGGGTTAGTTTGTACTTGCTGAATCATGTGGTATTTCAACGAAAACTCAGGAGCGTTGATTTGCATCGGCGCAATCGGTCCTCCTCGTCCAAACATTGTAGGTTGACAAAGTTCCTCCATGGTCCGAAGATCGGGCTGTGGAAGAACATTGTTGTTATTATTAGGGTGCGGTGGATTATTGTTGTTTACACCTGACATAGCTAAATCTTCTTGAGGCTCGGGCTCTTGATAATTAGAAGATCTAGTACGCATGCACCTACAAAGACAAAAGAAAAAGAAACCAAACACAAAAACAATATATATACACAATAAAGATAAAATCTTTTTGGATTTTTGAAATTTTTAATTTTTAAGGATTTTTTTTATCAATTTTTTAATTTTTATGATTTTTTTTAATTTTTTTTATGCAAGAAAAGTAACGCTCACAAGTGAACGGATCCCAAAAAGCAACGCATCTCTCACAGAAAACCGTTAATCTTTACGAAAAGAGCCGACAGCGGCGCCATTTGATACATAGATTTTACTCAGGTTAAAAAGTTCTTTGATGTGTGTCTAATCGAATTGATCTAGGCTCTCTATGTGACTCAGTCGTTCTTTGGTGAAACAAATAGTTGTGTCGTTGTTTTAAAATAAAGGTGCAAATCAATTAAAGTAAAGGTGCGATTAAGTAAATCTAAGTCTAATGAAAATAATGGTGCAAGTATTTAAAAACGTGACTGAAATTAAAGGGCACTTAAGTAAATGACGTAAACTTAAATCTATCTAAGGCAATCTTAAAACGCAACTAAAACTTAAACTAAGGCAAGGCTAAAATAAAGCTAAGACAAATAATTTTAAAGTGCAATTAAATAAAAGGCGGGAAAAATAAAGATTGAAAATTAAAGACTGAAATTTAAAAAAAAAGACTGAAGAAAAAAAACTTACAGAACCCTTGATTCGGAAGTTCAAAACTTCCGAATGAACTAGCTTGATTCGGAAGCTCCCAAACCCCAAAAGCCTTGATTCGGAACTTTTGAAGTTCCGAATGAAGCTACCTTGAGTCGGAAACTTGGAGTTGATCCTGAAGTTCGTTCGGAAGAATTGAGTCGGAAGTTCGTCCGAAAGTATTGATCCGGAACTTTTAAAATTCCGAATGAATTGCTTGATCCGGAACTTTTGAGTTCCGAATGAAGGTCTTGACTTGGAAGTTTTTGAGTTCCGAATAAACAATGCTTGACCCGGAACTTTTGTTGATCCGGAAGTTCTGCTTGATCCGGAAGTTTTCGTCCGGAAGTTTGAGACTTCCGAATGAGGACAAACTGAGTCGGAACTTTTGAAGTTCCGAATGAAAGCCACTGGTTCGGAACTTTTGAAGTTCCGAATGAACAACTCCTTCTCACCTTGGCTCGGAACTTTTCCTGGGAATACAGAAACACAGAAACAAACTTCCCGAAGAACAAGGGATAACAGTAACAACAGATATAACACAATTTAATCAAATCAAAACAACGATTAAGTTAAACTAATAATAGAACAACAGTTAATCATAAACAAACAATCAATATCAAGAAATCTAACAACTTTAACCACAATAATCAAAAACCCATTTGATCAAAATAAAAGCATGAACATGAACACAAACATAAAATAAAAATCAAAGATTAAGAAAGGTAGATAAGAGATTGACAAGATAAAGTAAAGATTGACAATAATTAAATGAAAACTTACTTGAAATTAAATGAATTTAAGGTGCAAGACAAGGTATTTAAATTGACAAGTATTTAAATGACAAGGTAATTAAAAGTGGAAGACTAATTGTCACAGTTAGCCAACAAGAAAGAAAATTAACAACTAATGACTATTTATAGGGGAGGTTTAAGGAAGCTTCCTCCCCTCCTTCATTTCTTCTTAATTGCGTCATTAGGTCCCTCCTTCTTTTAATCTTCATTAATTGCATCATTAGTCCTTCTTTCTTTTAATCTTCATTAAACTTGGACTTTAAGGACTTTTGGCTTCGGGATTTCTTTGAACTCGTCTTTAAATTCTTCAATAAAATAGACTTGAATTCTTCGGCTTTTGATAAACTTCCGTCTTTTGACTTTTTCTTCGATAAATCTTCAGAATTGGTCGTGGACTTCCGTTCTTTTTTCACTCTTGACTTCTTGACTTCGTCTTTCATCTTTTTCTTCAATAAAAGTCCGTAAATGCCCGTGAATTCCCGTGTTTTCTCCAATTTTCACCTTTTCGTCCTAAATCACAACAAAAACACAAACCACGCATAATTCCGACATAGAAGACATAAAATACACGTTTTGGTCCGGTTATTATTGTAATTAAGTGATAGAAAAGATGGGTGTTTACACACCTATCACACGCCATAACAGACATGGAATTGATCAGGCGTCTCAATGACAAGCGTCCAAAGAGATATGATGACCTCATGGAAAGAGTCATAAATTTCATAGTGGGAGAAACAGCTGTTGCCGCGGCTTACCTATCCAGAGGAAATGGGTACCGGTCAAACGACCAATCTCGGAGACAGTCGGGCGGTCAAGGCAATCAGAACAATAGCAAGAGCTCAGACTACAAGAGCCAGAACAAAGGAGGGCGGTCGGACGATAAGTTTACCCCCTAAAGATGTCCTACCGGGAGATCTTGTTGACGGAAGGGGCAAATTTTCCAAGGCCTCCCCCAATGACAACTCCGCCGGACCGTAGGCAAGGAAATCGCTTCTGCGAGTTCCATAATGACAAGGGCCATGGTACGGAGGAGTGTATCTAGCTCAAGAAGCACATTGAGTCACTGATCAAATTAGGTAAACTCAAGCACTTAGTTAAGGATTGGAAGGATGGAAAAGACAACAAGAAGTATGATAAGAAGGATCCCCAAAAGGACAAACCTTCGACCATATACATGATCTAATCCAGACAATGTCGCACGAGGCAGAAAGTTGGCCAAAAATTTTCACACGGCAGGGAAATCTCATTCCCTCCCATCACAGCAAGCTATGTGATTGATGTGCCTCTCACTATTGAGATAAGCATTGGAACACACAATGTTCGTCGCATGTATGTGGATGGAGGGTCGTCAGCAGAGGTACTGTATGAACACTGTTTTGTGCAGTTACGCCCAGAAATAAGAAGCCAATTAGTACCCCGGCCACAGCGCCGCTCACTGGCTTTAGTGGAGACACTATATGGCCGATAGGGCAACTGCGTCTGCTTGTAACCATTGGGAATGAGGAGAACTCCACTACGGCGTGGATGAACTTCATGGTAATACACTCACATTTTCCGTACAATGGGATCATAGGCAGACCAGGTATTCTGGCTATACGGGCGGTACCCTCCACGGCACACGGAATGATCAAATTCCCTGTTGAGGGAGGAATCGTCACCATTTACAACACAATCGTACCAGCATCCGAGTGTCATACCGTGACAACACCGGCTCCACCTGTTCCACCCAAGGATGGATCACCACCTCCCAATTGGAAGGTGGCAATTCATCCTGACTACCCGGAACAGGAGATATCCATAGGGGGGGGCGCTCTCGGATAGCGGCAAAAGCGCCATGTGCTCTCTTTTAAGTGCAAACATAGATATATTCGCATGGGAGCCAAAGCATATGACAGGCGTGCCACGTGTGATAGCAGAACATAAGCTCCAGATCCGCCAGGGGTACCAACCCATCAAGAAAAAGAAGCGCGGCCAGGCGCCTGAGCGCAGCCGAGTGATACTGGAGGAAGTACGGAAACTAGTGGACGCAGGTATCATGCGCGAGGTATACTACCACGAGTGGTTATCCAATCCGGTCATGGTTAAAAAACATGACGGAAGTTGGCGCATGTGTGTGGATTTTACGGATCTGAACAAAGCCTGCCCACAGGATTGTTACCCGTTACCGGAAATCGACTGGAAGGTGGAATCCCTATGTGGATATCCCTTTAAGTGCTTCTTAGACGCATATAAAGGATACCACCAGATACAGATGGCGGAGGAGGATGCAGAAAAAACGGCGTTTCATACGAGCCAGGGCGTATATTGCTATACAAAAATGTCGTTTGGACTAAAGAACGCCGGTGCTACATACCAGCGGCTTGTGGACAAAGCTTTTGAATCACAGATAGGCCGCGACTTGGAAGTCTATGTGGATGACTTGGTCATAAAAAGTCATACGGAGGATGCACTTCTCTAGGATGTCCAAGAGACATTCGACACACTGAGGAGGATTAACATGAAGCTAAACCCAAAGAAATGCACGTTTGGGGCAACGGAGGGAATGTTCCTTGGATATTTGATTGATCCAAACGGCATCAAACCTTGCCCAGAGAAAACGGACGCAGTGATACAGCTGCCATCCCCTCAGACACGGAAGGAGGTGCAATCCTTAAATGGGAAACTGGCCGGGCTAAATAGGTTCCTATCTAAATCCGCAGAAAAGTCATTACCCCTATTTAAGACACTCAAGAAGTGAATTAGGAAGGGAGACTTCCGGTGGACGAAGGAAGCTGAGGAAGCTTTTGGCCAGCTCAAGCAACATCTTGCATCTCTGCCTATGCTAGTAGCTCCCCGGCCAAAGGAGGAACTCATTATGTATCTCTCAGCCACTCATGGCGCAATAAGCGCGGTACTCATGACAGATAGAGATACAGTGAAAACTCCGGTCTACTTCATAAGAAGAACATTACAAGGGACGGAGATGAATTACTCCTCTATGAAAAAATTGGTGTTAGCACTAGTGTTTGCTACAAAGCGGTTGCGCCGGTACTTTCAGGCGCACCCAATTGTAGTCATTACGGACCAACCAATCAAGCAGGTCATTTCTAGACCGGATGTGGCAGGGAGGCTACAAAAATGGAGCATCTTATTGGGGGAGCACAATATATCTTATAGGCCAAGGACGGCTGTGAAAGGCCAGATCTTGGCAGATTTCCTGATTGAGAAGCCGGATGAGGAAGGGCCAATCGTTAAACAAGACGAGACTCCAACAGAACCATGGGTGTTATTTACGGACGGATCTTCGTGTACGGATGGGTCCGGAGCTGGTCTCATCCTCACAAATCCGGAAGGAATGGAGTTCACGTACGCCCTCCGTTTTGAGTTCACGGCCACCAACAACGAAGTGGAATATGAAGCATTAATTGCGGGTTTAAAAATCGCCGCTAGAATGGGAGTCCGCAACCTTGAGGCCTACGTGGACTCACGGCTTGTTGCGAACCATATTCTAGGTGGATATGTGGCTAAGGAGGACAACATGGTCAGATACTTGGAAAAAGTCAAGTCACTAATCGCGGCTTTCAGCAAATTTTCCATCAAGCAGGTGCCAAGAGGCGAGAACAAGAAGGCGGACGCTCTCAGCAAGATCGCATCCACAAGCTTCGCTCACTTGTCCAAACAAGTCTTGGTGGAAATACTCAAGGAGAAATCTATAACAGAAGGGGAGGTGGCTACTATAGTTGAGGAGGATGGACCTACATGGATGACCCCGATCATCAACTATTTGGTTAGTGAGACCCTTCCGGACGAGGAAAAAGCAGCACGGCGCATCAGGAGGAAGTCGCAACACTTCGAACTTCGAGAAGGCATCCTTTATAAGCGCTCTTTCTTGCAGCCGTGGTTGCGGTGTGTTGGACCACGTCAGGCCGCTTACGTAATCCGTGACATATATGAAGGGTTATGCGGCATGCACGCAGGTCCACGATCCGTGGTAGCTCGAGCCTTACGCACAGAATACTATTGGCCTACCATACACAGGGACGCACGCGAAATGTTTCGCAAGTGTAGTGATTGCCAAGTGCATAGACCAGTGCCGCGACATCCGCAATAGGAGCTTACACCTATTACATCCCCATGGCCATTCTATAAGTGGGGAATTGACATCGCAGGACCGTTTCCTGTAGCTGCGGGGGGGAGTTAAGTTCTTGATTGTCGCGATGGACTACTTCACACAATGGATAGAGGCCAAGGCAGTCAAATCCATCACAGGCAAACAAGTTAAAAAGTTTGTTTGGGAGCATATTGTGTGCCGTTTTGGCCTACCAGGAGAAATCATCTCGGATAACGGTAAACAATTCGCGGATAATCCATTCAAGGACTGGTTTGCATCATTGAATATCAAGCGGCGCTTCGCATCTGTTAAGCATCCGCAGATAAATGGCCTCGTGGAACGAGCAAATAGAAGCTTGGGAAATGGCATCAAGGCGCGTCTGGATGAACGAAGTGCCAAATGGGTCGATGAGTTACCACATGTGCTATGGGCGCATAGAACTATGATCAAAACATCCAACGGAGATACTCCATTTGCATTGGCCTACGGCACTGAAGCTGTTATACCAGCAGAGATAGGAATGCCTACCATTTGCACGGCGGAGGTTAATGTCGTTACGAACGACGAGCAGCTGAGAATCAACCTGGATCTGTTGGAAGAAAAAAGGGAGATAGCAGCCATCAATGAGGCTAAGTCCAAGGCTAAAATGAAGGCTTATTACGACGCCAAGGTTAAAGGTGTTTCTTTTCGACCAGGAGATTATGTCTACCGTGCTAATGAAGCAAGTCGAGCGGAGAATACAGGAAAGCTGGGCCCTAAGTAAGAAGGACCGTATGAAGTCACGGAAGCCTTGGGACAAGGCGCGTACAAGTTACGTGACATGGATGGCCGCGACTTGGAACGCACATGGAACATCTCCAATCTCAAAAGGTGTTATCTTTGAAAGCTACGACTTCCGCATGGGTGCTTCGCTATACGTGGCTTTAATGAAGAACCGTGTGTTCTATCTGTTTTTCTTCTTATGTTTTGTTTAGCTTCCTTTTTTATTTTCTAGGACTTATCATTATTGTTCAAACAAAAAAAAATGTAAACGTTCTAATAAAATGCCGTGGTGCCTAGCTAGCTCCACGGCTTGTTTCGTGCAAATCATTTTTTAGATTTTTTGTCAGTCATATGAATTTTAGTTGTTATTATAATGTGTCATGTTTCATTCGTATGCATTCATTCAAATTACTGTACATGTACTATACGCCTCCAGGCGGGGTAAGAGGATTAAGTGAACCTACTAATTCAACTTGCCGCGTAAGAGGGATGCAACCCCAGCCGCACGGATCATGTATCCTTACTAGACACCTTACTCACAAGACGTTGTGGTAAGTTTTGTATGTCGTACTCATGCAGTGCTCCGCATAGTAAAGACGCACGTCGCATGTCTAGTAAATTATAGGCTTGTTGGTATTTTCCTTTTTTGTGTAAGACGTGACATGTCATGCAGTATTGGCATACAATGTTCAAACAAAATGAAAATACACAAGTTTCAAAATAAATAACAAAATGGCCGTGGTCATCACGGACTTCCATATAAAAGGCAGTCATTTCACATATGTCTTAGCTGTGTACATGCACGGACGAATAAAATTACAAATGTTTACAACTGATAAATTACAAGGGGGGTAGGAATTCCCCTATGTCCTTCTTCCCTTCTTCAATCAGAGCACGGAGGACCTCCCCATGAGCATCCTTCCCATCTTGGGCCTTGACCGCAATCGCATCCAATGCTTCTACAAGCAGTTTCTCACTTTTCATCGTTTTGGAGGCAAAATCATAGTGGCCAAGGTCAAAGGGATGGGATCCGCAGTAAGCCGGGACATTATTGCCTCGTTTGGTGCGTATCTAAGTGTCTCAAGCTCATCCAGGAGGGGGTGTTGGATTTCAGCCAAGGCATTCATGGACGCGGTCATATTATCCGTGGCTGAGGGATTATGGTAGGGATGCTGCATAATGTCTTCATTTTTTCCCATCAGTTCTGCAGCTTTGACCAACCCCTCATGTCTACCGCGGTCGATTCCATCGGATACGACCCCGGCGAATGCCTGTAGAAGGTGTGGAGCTTCCAGGGCCCTGCTCACAGCAAGTCGCAGTCCTTGACCAATTATCCACATGTGTCCAGCTATGGCGGTTAGAAGGGGAGGACATAGTCTTTCAGCACAGCTTATGGCCATCTTATTCAGCTTCTCATCCGCTGTGGCAGCCTGCTCTTCCAGGTTGGCCCACGCCTGTGTGAGCTCATCCTTCAGCGCATCACGCTCTTGGGCGATGTTGAAGGATTGTATGGTCACGGCCTTAGTAGCGGCTTCGGCCACAGACACCTGCATATAGAACTTTGAGTTATTACAAGGATATATACTTTCTTGGGTCGAATAGATACTCAAGGTTTAAGTATATGTACAAAAGTTTCGAAAGTGTACCTTCTCATTTGATGCGGCTACAAGGGCTTCGAGCTCGGCAATACGCTTTTCGCGGGTGTCGGCGTGATGAGCTTGCTCTTTTACTGTCGCTTCGGCTGTCACCAGCGCTGCCTGCAAGGACGCGATGGTCTTCTCGTTCTTCACGACCATTGCCTCACGGCGAGCTATCTTTTTATCAACCCGATTCACATTTGCAAGGGCCTTGATCAAGCGGCGTCTCAACGCGGCTCCCACTGTCACTTGGTGTGCGGACGACACGTCGAACTGCTCTAGAAGGGATTCATGGTCCAACTCGTCTAGATCTTGTGCAAGGGCTGGCGGGGTGATGTGCTCAATAAATTCTGAACACTCAGATTCCGCTTCCAACCTTGTCAGGCTTGAGAGGTTCCATGCTAAGCGCAAGCTATCTTCTGGCCCTTCGGGGTGGGGTTCCTTGGCGTGTGTCGCAGCAGGAGATGGGGGTTTGTTAGTTGGTGCGATGGATGGATTCCTCCCCACTTCTTCTTCCTGTGCTGCGGCCGACGAATTAGCCCTGTTACTGACATGGCAAAATTAGTCTAAGCATTATATATTTCACAAAGTATAGTGACATGACTAAATATTCGAAGGATACTTACGTGGTATCAATGGCAGGGTCTGGGCAGGTAGGAGCTACGACACTCACGGGCGTAACTCGCAAGACTGGCCCTCCCATGTTCGGGGTAGAGTCGGCCTGAGCAGTCGCAGTACCACTCCCCTCTCGGTACTGTGGATGATCCTTCCTCAGTTTCTTTCGGGGAGCATTCGCGGCCCCGGTCTCATCTCCTATCTTCTTTGCCACCCTCTTGGTGGTCTTTCTCTTCCTTGATATGAGCGGGGTGGACCCGGAAGCTTGAGTGGTGTCGTCATTAGGATCATTCTCCTCTTACTGGTGGGTCGCGATCCCCTCCAACAGTGGTTCTTCACCATCTTCATTATGGAAATCCAATGGGGATTTCTCAATGATGGGCTCTCCTTCATCCGATCTGGGCTCGGACGTCTCTTCGAGCGGCATGGTGCGGTCAGCGGGCGCTTCCAGCAGGGGGAGCTCATTCTCTTTCAGAGGCCAGAACCCTTCGGGCACCTTCATGGGGTCACCCTGGCGTATTAACCCGTGTAGGTTCATTTCTACGGATGTTTATGAGTATATGGGTTAGTAAGGTTCTACAAATATGCATGGCATTTCACATTTACAAGGTATAAAGTAAACCTACCCTCTCCCTGTTTCGTCAGGAAGCACGGATATAGGTCATCCCTCCCAAAGTAGCAGAGGCTTATTCCTACTGAGCACAGAAAGTGTTCCGGCAACCCTCTATGGAATTCCGTGCGGTGGGTATCTAGTGTTTTTAAGTCTTTGCTACTATAGTCTTTGGCTTTGGGCGGATAATCTTTGGGGGCTTTGGTTTTTAGTACGAAGGGAGTAGGGAACACCTTCTCATCTACAAAGAAGTATTGGTCGTACCAGTTCTTAAGGGAGTCTAGAGGCTTCCTATACGTCATAGGGGCGTTCCCGGGTTGTTTTTTAAACGATAGCCACCCATTCACTAGCTGGGGGAAATAAAAAGCCCTAAACAGATTCACGGTTGGGGTTACTCCGCAGGTATGGCATGTAATTTCAAACTGGTTGATTTTACACGCCCCTATGCAGTGAAGCTGGGTTATGTGGAAGTCATAATACAATAGAAGATCTACCAAGAATTGGACAGGGGGATACGGTAGTTGGTCGAATCAAATAGGCGCGTGTACACGCCTATTTTCCCCGCTGGTGCATCCGTAATCGCCTCACCTTCACCTGGATAGGTGGGGTGTATGCTTTCGGGTATATAATACTTCGACAGAAAGTCGATGTATTTTTCCGCCGACATCACGTTACGGACATCCGTGATAAGTGGGTTGTCCTTTACCATGTTTTATAAAAAGGTTTTAAAGGGCGTGATGATCTAACCTGCGGCGGAGGAAATCCGTGGAAAAGAAGGCAAAGTTTTGGAAGTAAAAACTTGAAAATAACAATGGCAGAAGGAAGTGGGAGTTGTGTGTGTAACAAACACACATACCAACTCTTATATAGGGTTGCCTCAGTTTCCGAGGTAACGTGGATGTTCGACACGTGTAGGCCACCACGCCTATCCAACGGATAGGATTTCTGACACTTCTGCAAAATCAGAGGGGGTCCCATGGGTCACTTCTTGGCAGTTTTACGTGGCTCAATGGTGGGCATTAATGGTGCACTTTTGCAGGCGTGTGACTAGAAAGTTGACTACCATTAATGTTTTTATTCTTGTGTCAGGATATGCGGCTCTTACGTAAGACCGTATTTAATGTTACATTTACTTTGTCTCGGCCGTTACGTGCGGCTGAGGTGCTATTCAAAAAATATTCCTAAGGCGGGTCGCCACGTGCGGCCAAAACAAAATTTTCAATATTTCTCATTCCCTAGTTCTTTCTTGGTATGTCCGGAGAGCACCTTGATAGTCTAGAGGTTACGCCTACGGCTGTAACAACTAGACTGGGGGGGACATGATGACGTATAGTCCCCAGCCGGGTCAGGAACCCGGCCCACGGGTACTACCCGTATCCGGCCCATCACAGATGGGTGGGAATAATGTCATTCAAGCTTATGGGCTTGGGTGAACAGTGGCCGCACACATGTGTGCAGCCCACGGCCCGGCGCGGCCGACATAGGGTTAGACAGAATCATATTCTGTCTAGGAATAGGTTTACCCCAAAAGAAGAGGATATTCACTACCATATTTAGAAGATAACAATCATTCTAATTCTGATAGTTATCCTTTTCTCGGGGCCGAAGTATCAGTGGCAGCCCACTAGGGTTCCACTGCCTATAAAAGGAACCCCCAAGGGTTCCACAAAGGTATTACGTTCTAAACTCTCAACTCACATAAAACCCTAACCGATTACTTACTCTCACGCCGGAGTCTAATCGTGGGAAACATTCCCACGGTAAGCCTAACACGTGTTGTTTAGTGTGCAGGATACCAACCAAACAGTTCACTTGGTGTAGGAGCCGGAGCCCAGCCAACCCGAATTAAGCCTAATTCGGGTCTAGCAAGGATCACCCAACTTTTGCATCAACATCAGTTTTTTAAACATCCATCAGAAGACGTGGTTCATTAATCGCTAGGGTGAGAAATAAGCAAGATCAAAGGATTACCTGCAAATAGCGATAAATTACCATCGATCGCTTGGTGAGAAGCTAGAAAAACACTCCGAATAATAGATTACCAGCAAAGAGCGATAAATTACCATCGATATAATATTATGTATTTAATTTAAAGTGGGTGTGATTAAGTTTATTGGGTTCGGGAATTTGTAAGCCCGTAAGCCCATGTGATTGTGCTGACTGGGATTAGTGCCCTGATTGATGACATGGCAAATCCCCTCCTCTTATATATAATGTAAAGAGATATATATATATATATATATATATATATATATATATATATATATATATATATATATATATATATATATATATATATATATATATATATATATATATATATATATATATATATATATATATATATATATATATATAGGGATGAGATCATTAGAAAATATTATCTCGGTAGAAAACATAGAAAACAAAACAGATGCACCAAAATATCAAATAAATGCACTAAAAAAATGGGCATTAAATACCAAATGTTCATTTGTTTGACATTTTGGTGCATCTGTTTTTGTTTTCTATGTTTTCAACCGAGATGATGTTCCCTAGATCCAATATATATATATATATATATATATATATATATATATATATATATATATATATATATATATATATATATATATATATATATATATATATATATATATATATATATATATATATATATATATATATATATATATATATATATATATATATATATATATATATATATATATATATATATATATATATATATATATATATATATATATATATATATATATATATATATATATATATATACATATATATATATATATATATATATATATATATATATATATATATATATATATATATATATATATATATATATATATTTATATATATATATATATATATATATATATATATATATATATATATATATATATATATATATATATATACTAGTTGCAAAACCCGTCCGGTGGACGGATATGACTTCTGATTGTCATTCAACTTTTTTGTTATGTAAATGTTTGTTTTCATATTTAACTTTTGGTATAGTTTTATTTTAATTTATTATGTTTTATGTTTATTGTTTAAATGTTTTATTTACTAAACTAATTATATTTTTTTAAATAATTAAAACGTGCATGCCTTGTGGATACTGTTATCAAAAGTTTTAAGTAAAGATAAGTCAACTATAATATACCAAATTATTTAATCAGTTGCATTAACAGCGAAAAAATGTATTTTTCATCTTATATGAGTAAATAAAATGTACATCTTTGGAAGAGCTGGCAAAACGGGCGGGCGGGCTGGCACGGGCGGCGGGTTAAACGGGCGACGGGCTAAACGGTGGTGGGCCAAACGGGCGCGGGCTAAACGGGCACGGGCGAAACGGGCGGGCTAAACAGGCGCAAGCTAAAATGAGAAAAAAGACATATAAAAACGTAGAATTAAAAGAATAAAAATACTTGTTTAAAAGCCGGGGATGAAAACTAAATATAAAATATCGGCCGAGTAGCCTAATTAGTGTTTTACATGTGCGCCCAATAAACTCATAAGTTTCTTATATATGCGCCCGTTTAGCCAATTAATAATAAATAATTTGCAAAAAGTGGCCAATCCTTTTTTGAAAATAGGCAAAAAGTGCCCATATTTTTCAAAAGTGGCAAAATTTGCCACCTCTAATCTTTGGCAATAATTTACGATATTTTGTTATTTTAGTGTAACCTTCGAAAAACCTTTTTAGTAGCACAAAATGAAAAGTTATTTTGCACACTATCCAATTATGATCCATGGTGTTGGAATGTACTACGAATTTTGAAACTTTTAAAAAAATATAATATAAATAATAACAATATTTAGTAATATCAACGAAGATTGCACAAAAAAGTGACCAAGAGTTTCTAATTAACATGTTAGTGATGAGGCGCGGAAACTATCATATTTTAAAAAGTGGCCTAGAAGTCGTATAGGTGACGACATCTTCTCTCTTTGGCCGTTTCCTAGATAAAATGGGAAACTTAATTCGATCTTGGACCCAAATCGAAAAGAAAGCCAAAAAGGGAGTTTAGTTTGAATGTGAATACATTGGTAAATCTTTATACTATGTATAACACACGTAGATCAAATAAACAACATGAAAGAAAAAGTTCACAAAGAACTTGTTCAAACTTGAATGCCAGGGATATGAAATAATTGGTCTCGTTAACTTCTCCAACAGGTATATGTCAACTGGACCCCTTGAATAAGGCCCATCGTTGTTACATCACTTATTGTGGGATCATGAGAAAGTGGGATCATGAGAACCGTTGACAACCGAAAAATGCATCTTTGGGAAAGTGGGATCATGAGAACCACTAGGCATCCACAGGTACTTGTTCCTTTATAAAATTTTCTTAGAGGTGGTAATTTGACTCATTTAGTCATAATATGGTCTATTCGCGCTGAATCTTATCTTTGACGAATCAACTTCGTAAAACTACGAAGTAGTTTAAGAAAAAAGGTCAAATGGGTCGAACATGAAACCTCCTATAATCTAGAATTCCAATGGAAATAAGTATTCCGGGTCATTTTAGTCCAGCTTGACCCGTGACATGTTACTTGTTTTGACATGAACCTGGATCCCAACCTTCTATTTATATCCAACTGGCTACCTCTATCTTCCCCTGACTTGCCTTTTGGGCTCTTTGCAGCTCGTGGGATAGGTAATGTGGTGTCTCGCTTACACAATATGGATTGGAAACTCTAGCTATAGCGGCATCTGTTGAACTAATAGGGCATCATCTGTTTGGTGCCTGGAATGGTGATAGGAGATTGAGAATTAGATACGGTGAAGCTTTTGACATTGTCAAGAGTCTAAAAAGTGTTTTCCCTTTGCCGCTATCCTCGATGGGCGTCATAAGTTGCCAAAAGATTACTACAACGAATTCATTAGGTTATCATATCTAGTTATTAATGGATTGACTTTAAGAGCTTACTTTGCTCATCTACTCATGCAGGCTGCTAATTTAAGGCTTCATTGGTAGTTTTACAATATAAATGTGTATGGAAAATGAACACATATATAGTTCGAGTCACAGAAATGATTATCAATATATGTTCACAGTTCATATATGAAAGTAAGCTGAGGCAATACTGTGGGTTCTGCATAATGTACCACTGTAAAGATACTCTTGGACGTATTTATGTCATACAACTCATGACCTAAAACAATAAACGATTTTATAATTCCAAGATATAGACATGCAGTAAAATGCAATAGTGAACGAAAAGTATCTCGGCATATCATCTACCGCCTTAGCCCACATATAACCTTAAAAAAACACCTCATAATACACCATAACACTTTTTACTAAACAGGCCAGTCTTACATGATGATGTTAAAGAGAAATATAGACCAGCTTATATCTTTCAGCTCTTTTGTGACTCTCTGTAGTTGCTTTTTCTCCAATCAGTAACGAACTTTTTGAATTGAATAAGTTTTTTCCATGTTCATGAGGTTGTATATACTGCTTACACATGTAGTTAAAGGTACAAAGATGAAAGTGACCAAAAAAGTCCCCTAACCAACTGATTAGCATAACAAATCATATTGTGCAAGTAGAAAGTTCATAATAAATAACCGGGCTTAAGGCTGGAGCTATATGAAACTGATTATTTGACTCCATCATATAATCAGACTTTATATTCAGATTCTTGCAACCTCCATATACAATTATAACCAGAATATCGATCTGGATTCCTAAGAAATTCCAGATCGAGTTAATTTATACAAAGAAAACATACTGCTAATTAAAATAAGTCCTTAGAGAGCCACATAATTTTTAATGTCTGTTAACTGCGGGACTATGGGACATGAACTTAATACAATTTCCTTGAGTTCCTCCTTTGCCTAATCAACCCAACGACATCATAAAATGTGACAACTTCCTTTGATCAGCCGCTTTTGACCCACCAGAACCACCTGATTTGTGGTTTCTTAGCTGACCATGAATATTCTGTAAACGAACACAACTAATAATCACTTATTGAGAACACTACTCATAACATGTGAGAATTATAAACTCCCATGTATTTTTATCATTCATTGAATAATTTTCAAAATATCAACAAACTTGTAAGTATTAGATTCACCTCAATTTATTTCATCGCCAAAACATGATTCCCCATTAGATCTCAAGTAAGCCATTTATATATTATCAGGTTTTGTTTTAGCAAAGCAAATTATCAGGATGACCACAATGCACAATTTGGAAGTACCTTTTTTGCCTAGTTTGAACATGTTCTTCACTGTAATCTTCAGTCACACTGCATAAGGTTTCCTTAACAGTTGATTGAGCTGTGTGTGAAAACTTAGTTGGTTTTTATTACGTTTTTTTGACATGGATAGGTTAGCATCTGTCAGTGAAAAATATAGAGGAATTGTGAGTGATCCCAATTCCTTTGATCGAAAGGGATTGAAACACAAAATTGGTTCCTGATGCTCTTTGTATAATTCCTTCCCTTTTCGCTATGCCACCTTTTACTCGCCTTCATAATAGGAATTGTGTCTTCAGGTGATGGCATACTGGCGCGTTCTATTGGTGTCACTCTTACATGCCTGATGAAAAGAGAATGTTACAGACCACCCGTTTTGCAACCTCTAATGCTACATATAAACACAAAATGCGTTTCAGACCACTTATTTGATTCAAAATAGCTCACAATCCATTCATTCATTATGCAGGCAAGGCCCTACTCCTTTGAATAAACATCTTATTGATTGGAGACCTCCTATATTGTGGTTTGATGTTCTTCCATCCAACACATTCTTTTGTTGGTTTCCTTTCCGAGCCATTGGTTTTTGATACAATAGATAGTTTCTCTACAAAATTGAGTACATCGGTGTCTAACTAAATTCTATCATCAAAGTCTTGTAAAAGCATATTTCATGTAAATATCTAGACCTGTAAATAAAAACTTTAGTATATGAATTCTTAACATAAGTCGGGGTTTTCTACTTTCTTGTGTCTTGTAAAAATAATAAGCATCTGAATCAATTTACTCTATTATCATGTTGTGAAAGATAATCGTAATACTTACTAAAACTCGCATAGCAAGAGCGCAACCACGACCAACAGCAAGTCCTGCCACAGAAGAAATAAATGTTTAGCTAATTAGTAATAGATACACATTTCGAAACATGCACAAATCTAAAGTGTCGAATATGGTACCTTAATATGTTTTTTAACTTAAGTTGATTACTCTGCACATCGCCTTCTCTAGATCTTCAAAATTATTTCATTTGTGTGTGTTTCTGCAGTCATGCAAAAACGATTACATTCGTTAAAAGTGTAGTGTAACCACTGACCTATGGAAATCCATACACACCTCATATGCAAAATATTTCCGATGAATGCCCAGACACACAAATGCTACAACCATACCTGAAGATAAATACTTTGAAAACACATATTCAAACACGTGTACACATCACCTTACTTCACGTCATACATAATACACAAGGAGTTAGTGGATATAATGTTCACGCCAATAAGAGAGGTAGATCTAATGACTATGGATTAAAAATGGGCTTAGGTTGGAAGACATTTGTGTTTTATTGAGATAAAAAAATCTTTTGATAAAACAATTTAGGAGACAATATGTAGTAATATTGAACCTTAGTAACCTGTTTGACCCGTTCCCCTTTCAGGGGAGATATTACAGTTTCATGCATTTGACCTGCATTCTCGGGTGTCGAGAAAGTTGGTAACGTCTTACATTCATCAAGGATCTTTTCAAAGAAAACTATTAGTAAATGGGCTGCTTCCCTTTTTAGTATGCCAACAACGACTGTCAAATTAAATAAGAAAGACATAGCTTATTATAAAATCAGGTACATGAATTAGAGTACATCTTAAAGTAGGCCGACTTAGAAAACTGATAAAAAAATATGTCTATTTCTATAAAAAATAAACATGTAAAACCTAATCATAGGTTATGACTTAGGAGTGATATGCTGCAAAAATGGCATTGATGTTTCCAAGTTTTATAAAACCACATTAAAAGCTTAAGGTTTCAAACCCAGCTAAACATCTATTTCTCTATTTTCAACTATGAACATCCTAACTTTGTGAAAAGATTTTACTGACCAATAATCACAGTTCAACTTAGAAAAGAATATAACGCACAAACAACGTAAAACCAAGTATTACCAACTAAGGCCTAACTTTGTTGGCAAAACTTAATATTTTGGCTCTCAGTTTAAGGTCTATACTATGTAATCTGCAGATCCTATCAGACAGGTACCAAACATTTTTATCAAGATTCAAGATTCAGGGTGTTTTATTCTATAAATCCCAATCAATTCTCTATATACAGTCATTTGTGGTCTCACCACATCTTAGTTTACCATGTTCATATTAGTCCAAAACTTTCCCCATAGAGGTTTCTTATAGCTCTTATGGGATTGCATATTTTTCCGACGAATTATTTATCAAGGGTTTACTCTTTTATGAATCATTATAAGGGTGTTTGGATTGCCTTTTTTTCCCCGCTGGTCTTATATAAAACATAATTCAATGGACAAATTCCAGTTATCAAAGTTACTCTTTGGTAGTAGAAAAAAGGGAAAAAATATGACACCGTTCATATTCAAAATCTTTTTACACAGCAAGGGCGCCCCAACTTTTATACATTGGTATTTTGGGCTATTTGTGCACACCTGTATAAGGATCATTATCCATGTCGATCGAAAGGATCAGTAATAACCTCAATAAGAGGATTCTGGATTGTAGTCCACGCTACCACACCACCCAAGATTAACCGTCCACACCGTTCTCTTGACAATCTCCATTCCTCTACATACTCGGTGCTGCAGATTTAAACCTGTCGATAGACACTGTCGAGTCTCCTGACAATCTCCATTCTTCTACATACTCTTCCAAATATGGTGTGATTACCTGTCAATCTTAAATAGCTTGTATTAATAGCTAAACAAATAAAGCTACACTGATCAGTATTTTGTTTTACATTAGTAAAGAAGATCAAATAATGGTAGAGTTCATGAACAGGTTCTTTGTAATGAACTAACACCATATACATGCACAAGTGAAGGTGACTTCTAACATAAAACAGAAAATTCTCAAAATCCAATCAAAACAATAGATTCTAGCAATCACTTGTTCGACGATGCAAATCAGTGATATACAGTTTGACTTATGAAGTATAATTTATTAACTTTCTAGTTAAGGATTCATAGAACTTTGACCTTTGAATTTAGGGAGATTAGAATTATTAAAATCACATTAAATGGCTATAAACATTAACAATTAGTTACTGGAAAAAGTCTCTGATTTATAACTTCACCATCTGCTGATTTGTGAAAAAGGTAAAATAGGCTACCCATGTGTCATACAAGAATAGAAGAAAAATGAGTAATACTCATACAGAACTCTACCATATGTTCCTTTCAAAAACTTTAGTCTTTGATCTTAGCTTTGAGGTTTCAAGAATCCAACTTGCCTGTACATAACCCTTTTTGATATCAGCTTTATCTCTCGAATCTTGTGGATCTTCGTGGGCAAGAGCCACAATAACTGCAAGACCAGATACCATATGTCGGTGGATCTTATGCCATAAAGGGAAGGAGGCAGAAGCATACTTGCTGATTTTGTATCACAAATGCTACAATTTGTTTGATAAACTCGGGTCACTTTATCGGATCTCTGACATGTACCTACTTGTAATATAAACAGAACGTGTAGCTTTTGTAAATCAACATCAAGCAACACCTGAATGTAATGAAACCTAATTCCAATCATCAGGTATCAGTTATCAGATTTCAATAAAGCTGGAAAGCGAGTACTCACTTGGTCACAAACGACGCTGGAAAGTAAAATCCATTCTGATTATACGTTTTCTTTATAAGAAAAAGAAATTTATTAAGCGGATAAAAACCAAACGAATTAATGTGATAAAAATCAAACGAACAATAAACCCTTTCCATTGAAGATTTCCTGGTTCCCATTCAGGGGCTCAAAGATTATATAGTTTTAAGCATAATAAAAACACAATATCAGTAACCGTATCCTTACCTTGGGGTTTGATTCCAGTTGCTATTGGAGTCTCCGGTGTTGTTGTGCCTGTGATAAGATGAAGTGTTAGATGTTGTGATAAGATTGTTTTATTTATCCAGAACCATATCATAATTTTTATTTACTTGTTATCAGTGGGTTGAGGAAGGTGTTGCAGCTGCTGTTGTGCGTTAATATTAGGGGCTATTAGAGTTTTATTAAGTGTTACTTGGTTATGATATGAAGCATGCTTTGAATGTTTCTTACCTGAAAGTGTCTAGTGTTTCAGGATCGAATGTTAGATCATCGACTGCCATTCCGTGAACACTTTGAGAGCAACCTTTCTTTTGTCCAGTAGAATAAAAAGCCATTTTGTCTGCGTTACAGAAAACAAAACAAAAATAAGCACTTTCTAATCATCTCAGTGGTTCCAAATTAGTAACAAATGTATGTAACACAATATTGCGGTATTCACAAGTTCAAATTACCTTTGGCAATGGTGCTTGTGAACTCATCGTTTCCGGTTTCATAGCGTTTTTGGAATGAGGAACTTGCCTTTATTCGACTGAATTTCCCTCTGAAGCTGCCAGATTTAGAACAGTGGCTGCTTTGTCTGGAGAAAAAAAGAAGAGATTGTAGTTGTATTAAACAAAATTAGAACGATAGCCCGTTTAGTCACCATATTGATTTTAAACATACTGCCCATACAAAAGATAATACTGGAAAATCCAGAAACTTAAAGCACCTTCATGAGGGGAAGTCAGAAACCCAATATTTCTGATTCCAACATCTGGTGGCAATGAAGAACCACATTCTGATCCGCATTCTTAACGCCCAAAACTTCCAGATGAGCATCCACCTACATTAAAGCATTTCTCATAAAGAAGAAAACAAAAAATAAAACAGACGATATAACCATTAGTTTTTCATACCTTGAGATTCCACACTTCCGGTTTGTTGAAATAGACATTCATAACGATTATCACAAAATGATCCGATTACAATGTGCATAGTAACTCACTAAGGACAAGGAATTGTGTTTTAACTCACCTTCAGGTTGTGGTATACTTCAACACCATTCTTCATGATATTAACAAAATATAATTGTAATAAATATGTCAATGTCTGACACAAAAGATTTTCAAGAAAAAAGTTTATATGGGTCAAATGAGACCAAAATCAATATATAATGCATATAAGCTCCTAGGTTGTTTTATCCAAAAATCTAAGACACTGTTTCTGTAATCATATTTAACACACTAATATATAAAGGGAGTTTTGATTTAAACTAGCAAAAACGTTCGAGGACAATGTTACCCAAGCTGCCGAACCCGCCCATGTTCCCACCTCTACATATAGTACTTATTCAAAGAGCATCCATATACATACCAATCCAAGATGCACCTACTTTCTGTAATCAGATTACTCCTCTTCTATATCATTCTAAGATGAAAAGTTGAATTTAAACAATTGTACACCTGATTACCAGAAGCTTATCCTTTCAATTGTTAGTAAGTGCTTGCCTAATGATTTTAAGGTTAAGAACAACATACCTGGTACTACTCTTCTTTTTATTCTTGTCCCTCTTCAACATCTTTCCTTACTTCCTCATTAAATCTTTAAATAATACCTATTTCTAAGCCGTTTTGGGAAATCTGAGCATGAAAACATAAGATAAAGCATTATTGCACGGGGAAATTACACAATATGAAGTGCTACCACATCAATTACTTTTAATATAAATCACAATTCAATTGAATTGTTTACACGTTTTTAATAATTAGGGTTTGTTTTTAAAAAAAACAAAAAAATATTGTTAGTGAATAAAGGTTTCCTCCTCATCCTGTAAAACGCAATCCAAACTGCATGGGTCGTATCGTGAGAATGAGAAACTGAGATGCACCTCCCTTTATGTGCAAGGTCATCAATCATAAATCTTTAACATGAGTTATTGTTCATTCCTTCATCTTAAGCACGGTATTACCAAATCAAAATTCAATCACTAATTAACAAAGAACCAGGTGAAGCACTGCTAGAGGTAGAAGATGGAACAGTTTTTTTGATCAGGATCGCTGGTGTGTGTGTGTGTGTGTGTTTAGCTGTGGTAATCGGACGATGGGGTTTGGCGAATGTGTTAATATGAAAACCTAGATAGAATCTTGATACCTGTTGAGAAGTCGGCCCGGCCCAGAAACCGATTTTCATGTGCTGACTCGGATTAGTGGATGATTAGATGACGTGGCAAATCCCTCCTGTTATATATAATGTAAAGATATATATATATATATATATATATATATATATATATATATATATATATATATATATATATATATATATATATATATATATATATATATATATATATATATATATATATATATATATATATATATATATATATATATATATATATATATATATATATATATATATATATATATATATATATATATATATATATATATATATATAAGGATGGGTTCTAGAGAAAACCTTGTGTTCACAGAAAACCTAAGAAACAAAAATACATGGTAGCTTTTGCAAAATCGGAAAATAAAGGGTAGACAACGAAACTTACAAAAAACGGAGGGGGTAAAGTTGCCAAAGTCCCAAAAACAACCACACCAGCCCTCGATCAAAAAACAGATCGATCAAAACACACACTAAACTGTCAGTCGCACAAACATATCGATCAGAAATCAAAATCAACACAAATCAAAATCTGATAACTTTTTACACAGAATCACACACATCGATCAAAACACACACTAAACCCCTCATTAATCAGTGTTTATGGTGAAGAAGAAGTGTTCGAAACGTAAGTTCCCTAATTCTTTTTCATGTTAATCAGTTTTCTATGGAGTTAGAAATGATCCAACTAGCGATTTTCCTTGATTCGGATAAGTCTGCAAATACTAAAAAATAGTGTGCTTGTTTTTTCGTTCGGATTGTGCGCTTCTAATAATCGAGGTGTATTCTGGTTTTTGAACATTGTTTACTGATGATGGACCAATTTTGTTGTCTCATGGCTAGTGAGATGCAATTAATTTGGATTCGGAGTTTGTTTCCTAGTGGCGTATGTACGATCTAAATTAACTTTTGTTTATTATATATTATCAATGTAATATTTTTGAATTAGTAAGGTTAAAGAGATGATAAAGGGGATCAATGTAATAATGTAATATTTAGTTAGGGATCATTGTAATATTGTTAAATTAGTTACGGTAATCATTTGTATCATAGTTAGGTCATCGTTGTGTGAACACATGATACATGGCATCAATTTAATATTTAGTTAGGGTATCAATGAGTATTAGTTAGGGAATCCGTTTGTATCATAGTTAGTTAGGTTATGATGAGTGAAGAGTGTAGTTGTATGTGTGATTAAGTTCTGCCATTAGTTTCCTAGTGATTTATATACATAGGCTTCATATAGTTAAAAATAGTCCAAGGCAAGGACTAATGCCGCGAGTTCTAAAATAAGAACGGTCTCACTTGATGGTATAAAAGTTGAATAAGTTTTAGACCACGTTTTTGGTGAATAAGTTATTGGCCGTGTTGCACTCGTTGATTCTCGTAATAGTTCAATCTTCTTTTTGTTCTTGAACCGATTAAACACACATAAAAGATCGTTATTCATTGGAATCATATCCCAAATCACGCAATTATTGAGCTCGAACCACAACTCAATTCACGTAGCTGCTCGCAATTGACTAAATACATGTTATATTAAAATTTTTATTTGCTCATTTTAAACTAATGTTTTTCTTACTATTGTGACTTTGTGTTAAATTAGGGCATGATTTTGGAGGTTTAAAGTAATCGAAATTTGGAATTTGCACATTGATATTTTATTAATAGAAGTGTATTTGCGTCGGCTTGTTAACATGGTTTCGGGTTCGTCTTTTTACAGGTTGAAGCTATAATCGTACCACAAGAAAGAATTGCCAAAAGTAATTGCTGAGATGAATTTCATGTATGAAGCTAAATGTCAGGATGCAGAAGTAGTATTTCAGTCAAAAGGGTGGATATTGATACTAGTTTTTAGAAAAATCGTCAAGAACATAGTCACATGGAACGGGGATCGTTCCGGTACGAATTCGAGGATCGGGATCGCGGTTCGCAAGGTATCTAGAATTCGGTTCGGTGAGGGGTAGGTTCATTTGGGATCGCTTCGGTACGGTGTACTCGATAATTAATATATTTCTACGGGTTATAAACATTTATAAGATAAAAGTAGTTTAAGAATAAAAAAATCTTTACAAGTCAAAACCAATTTTCTATTACGTAATAAGGTTTCTAAGGTTTTTAAGTGAGATATTAACGTTAACTAAATAATCACATCATGATTAGGATGTCTTTTTTCGGATCGCGGATTTTCCTGATCCCGAATGAATCGTACCCGATTTGGGAACGCGCGAACTGGATCGCAATTCGCGGTCTTTCTAGCGAACTATGTGACTATGGTCAAGAATAAATTATTGGCTGATGCTTTCAGGTCAAAGTGCCAATATATGAGCCCCTTTAACCCTGCGGTATTAAGAGGTATGCTTTCCTGCCGATACTTCAACATATAGAATAGTTTATTATAAGAAAATTTATATTTTAAGCTCCCATAGCAGAGGACAAAGTTTAACCTTTTTTATTTGCAGTTCAATTAGGAGGGATGCAGTTTCGGGGGCAACCTTCCGTGGGGCGTTCTGATTCATCATCACGTGCTCAAGGTTCAAGAATACACAAGCATCCGCCTCTTCAAATAGCATCTGCCTCTTCAAATTGTTCACCAGTCTGCATATCTTGTACCAGGTACACCTACCAGACCACGTTCAAATATCAACAATTCTATTATACCAATTTGACCACCACAATTATGTGGAAACCTTGGTTTCCGAATCTTTGAAGCAACTAGGAATGCATCATGTTCATATGATTTAACAATCAAAGCGGAATTAGAACATAACACATTAACAAGGTGTTTAGGCACAATAAACATGAATTAAAACACAATTGGATTGTTCATTATATTAATAACAAACAATCACTAGACGTGTATACATTGAATCCCACGTCTAGTCGACACACGCTTTAGCTTTACATTGTGAATGAAAAGTATATATAAAACCTAATAACCCTTGGTTCCTTTTATAGTGTAAGGATTAGGGTTTTACAAGAGATAATGATAAATAAACATGTGAATCTTCTATTTAAATAACTATATACAGAATATCTCCTGTATATATATCCAAATAGAATCTTCTAAAAGCTTCTTGTCTACAATTCTATCAACTCTTGAATTGCATGTAACAACTCTTGAATTTCACACGACAACTCTTGAGCCAACAACGGTGGATTAACTCTTGTCAACGCCTAAATTGGTCTTGACAACGCTTAGACAATAACTTCATGTTTTCTTCGTTTTTGAGTTTCTGCCACATCAACGTTTTGACCCAACAATCTTCCCCTAGTTGATAGTGGCAAAACTCTATGTGTATCTCTTGTAAGTTGTACATGATCTTCAAATTGCTTCCCCTCAAGTGTAGCATGTATTTCTTCCCCTTTTTGTCACATCAACAAGGAAGTAAACAATGTATGCAATCTTTGAAGATTCTCCAAATGTAGCTCTATGTAATGATCTTGAAGAACAATTATTATAATATTTTTGATCTAGAAGTAGAATAACCCAACCTTATGTTCCATGTCTTGTACTATCCATGTGACTAAGAACTTATATCAGACCAAGTATAAGTAGACCTCAATCACTTGTCAATATTCTCATCCTATGTGAGACACTGAGCACGATAATGTAACTCCTTCAAGTGTTATGACAAGTCTTCATCACCAACCATGTAAAGCACGAACAAGTTACTTTTAAAGTCTTTGACTGGGAGTGCATGACTTTAAGATATGATAGAACACAAACTCGCGAAAATCTTCTTCAATCATCAAACTTACCATAAGAATTATTCCCCTTAAGCCAACACCTCTTCATGATGAATTTAATGGAATAACATCTTCATACCATATGTAAAAGCCACTCTCAAGGCCATCCTAATTACATAGTTTAAAATACCCATCAAATTCCCACAAATAGTTGTTAACTCGCTTTAAGATCATTAATTCCTTTGAAAAATATCCGAGCCATAAATATCAACATGATATTCTAGATTAAAACGGAGATTCCATGTACCTTCGTGTGTAAACAACTCCTTTTTGTGTGCTAAAAACGTACCAATTTTTTTAAACAGCAGCAATCAGTGTGTTACCCGAGATCCTCCTCTGTCCAATATCCTTCCATGTGTATTGTCCTATATCGGACAACACGTATCAGCGTTTGAACAACCATATCTCGGACAACACTGTCAACGCTGTCCTGTCAGCGTTAACTTATTCCTTGTCAGCGTCCAAATAACAAACGTCAGCGTCAAACACTCTAAATGGCTAAAAACCTTGATAAATCCACCATTTGCTTTACTTCACTTATTTTCTCCCTTTAATTCACAAATATCAACACGTGAACTTTTATGTGTTGCCAAAAACAAAACAGACGTCACTAAATAAGAATCCTAAAAACGATTCGTCTTTATCTGCTACTTCTTTTTCTTTTGGGCCACGTCAAAGCCCACCATACATCCTTATCTTGATGTGTGCATGTGCATCTTTTCCATCATGTGAATAAATCTTTGGCAATCATCCTCACTTGATGTATAACAAGTACCATAATCTTTTGCATGAGCAAATAAAGAATTAATATAACAGTACCTTTTCCTTCTTTGGACTATCTGTTCTTTTGGCAACATACGATTAACCAATTAATATTATTGGACCACATAACTTTCTTTTGGCAGCCATCATAACGTCACTTTCCTTTTTGCTGCTAGTATCACTTTTACTTAATAGCCATCATAGACATGTGATCGAGCAGTATATATCAAGATAGCAAAAGTGCACACTTCCTGATCACGTATGCATTCTTCATTCGTCGTATGTCATCACACACAACACACGTGAATCTCCCAAAACCTGCTGTTTTAATCCTCACGTATCCCTTTTCTTTCTGCTGAGCCATGCATCAACCAATGAACACATAATTCTCTGTTTTGAGGATCCATCTAGGGTTTATAAACTTAAGCATCAAAACCCTAACTTAGGGTTTGTGAATCAACCTTAGTTGGAATCTTATATCATTATGCATTATAACATCCATATACCAATGATTTTCTGCTTTTAAAGTCGATCTAGGGTTTATAGAAACCCTAATTCATGATTTTATGTAAAAAGCAAAAACATTAATACCTTAACCAGCGAACTTCGACCTTGAATTACTTCTTTATTAGAGAACAGATCAAAGATCCCTTCGGTGAGATTCTAGACACAAGTGCCAAGAATCTACAGTTCGAAAATCACGAAGATCCAACGGTTAACGAAGGAGAGATCGTGTTTTGAACATGGCTGTTTAAAAAAAACTGCATATACTCACTGCTGACTTTGACGTCAAATAACTTTTGATTGGGGATAAAACTCGACAATCCCTCCGGTGGATGTCTAGATATATGTGTATAGAACACACCCAATAAATTTCGCGACGATCCAACGGTTCAATCAAAAGTTATGATTGGGGATAAAACTCGACATCAACTTTTTGACCCAACAATCTTCCCCTAGTTGATGGTGGCAAAACTCTATGTGTATCTCTTGTAAGTTGTACATGATCTTCAAATTGCTTCCCCTCAAGTGTAGCATGTATTTCTTCCCCTTTTTGTCACATCAACAGGAAAGTAAACAATGTATGCAATGTTGAAGATTCTTCAAATGTAGGCTCTGTGTAATGATCTTGAAGAACAATTAATATAATATTTTTGATGTAGAAGTAGAGTAACCCAAACCTATGTTCCATATCTTGTACGTTGATGTGATGAAGTATGTGGCTGATACAAAAGTCCTCATCCTTTGTGAGACACTGAGCACGATAATGTAACTCCTTCAAGTCATAGCAAATATGTGCATAGAGAACCATAAGAAAAATCACATATTCCTAGACCTTGTATCACTTCATCAGTAACCATGTAAGCATAAACAAGTTACCTTTAAAGTCTATGACTAGGAGTGCACGACTTTAAGATATGATAGAACACAAACTCTCGAAAATCTTCTTCAATCATCAAACTTACCATAAGAATTCTTCCCCTTAAGCCAACACCTCTTCATGATGAATTTAATGAAATAACATCTTCATACCATATGTAAAAGTTTCGCAACGGATAACTCTTTCACAAGGTTATCCCGATTACATAGTTTAAATATCCATCAAATTCCATGAATAGTTGCTAACTCGCTTTAAGATCATTAATTCCTTTTAAAAATATCCGAGCCATAAATATCAACATGATATTCTAAATTATAATGGAGATTCCATGTACCTTCGTGTGTATAATCCTTCTTTTTGTGTGCTCAAAACGTACCAATTTTCTCAAACAGCAGCAAACTCTGTGTTGTCTAATATCTTCTTTATCCAAGATCTCTATCAATTGTATTGTCCGATATCGGACAATACATGTCAGCGTTTGAATAACCATATCTCGGACAACACTGTCAACGTTGTCAGCGTTGACTTATTCTGTCAGCGTCAAAACGCTCCCTGTCAGCGTCTGGATTACAAACGTCAGCGTCTCATGCTTTGTCAGTGGCTAAAAATATGATATAATAGTGACTTAAAAGTATTTGTTATCCTTGTATGTCTTAAGCCTGTATAACTCAGCCCATATATCCATATAGAACTTACTTCTGCAACGTGTTTATCCAACAATAAAGTAAATGCATATCCCATGAAAATAGCACTTGCGTAACTGCTTCATATTATCACATAACCAAGAGATATTTTCCCACGTCCAAAAGAAAAAGTTCTGATCAAAGGATATGTTTTCCTAAATATTAGCCAACCTTTAAACGTGTTTTCCTAACCAACACGTGAATATAGGGTGATCAAATCTCTTCCTTCTTTGAGAAAATATATCACGTCTTTTCCATCTCCACAAAATAGGAAACAATATAAATTCCCACTCTAGTCGTTCTTTTCTTGTTTCCTTATCTGAATAGCAACGCTTCAATTAATAAAAACCCGTAAATCCATATCATGAATGAAATCCCATGATTTAGGTTTTGTAATGGCTTAGGGTCTTTTCTTACTTCTTCATAGTACACAATCTGCTGCCAATAATTTACCATCAACCATGCATTGATCTGCCTACCAAATCATGAATATAGGGTTTGGGAAAAACCCTAATATGAAGAACATTACAACAGCCATGAATACAAATCAGGAACATGATCAGAATAGCGTGTGTAGAGCATATATCTCTACAAGGGTTCATCATCAATTTAAAATTAACTCACCAATGCATGTAGAGACAGTAAACATCTTCTTTTTCTTGTTTAAGAATGATCTAGGGTTTGGAGAAACCCTAAATCATGATTTTATGCAAATAAGAAAATCTGAAAATCACCTCATCAGCCTACTTCGACGCTTAATAACTTTTGATTGGGGATAAAACAGAACAATCCCTCCGGTGGATGTTTAGATATGTGTATGTAGAACACACATATAAAATTTCGTGACGATCCAACGGTTCAATCGAAAGTTATGACCTTCTGAATACTGCTGCGCACACAAAATCGCCCAGAAAAACCCTAGACGGATTTTTCTTCTTTTCACCATACACGAACACCTTGTTGGTCCTAGCATCACGAGCCACGAGGCTCTGATATCAATTGTGGAAACCTTGGTTTCCGGATCTTTGAAGCAACTAGGAATGCATCATGTTCATATGATTTAACAATCAAAGCGGAATTAGAACATAACACATTAACAAGGTGTTTAGGCACAATAAACATGAATTAAAACACAATTGGATTGTTCATTATATTAATAACAAACAATCACTAGACGTGTATACATTGAATCCCACGTCTAGTCGACACACGCTTTAGGTTTACATTGTGAATGAAAAGTATATATAAAACCTAATAACCCTTGGTTCCTTTTATAGTGTAAGGATTAGGGTTTTACAAGAGATAATGATAAATAAACATGTGAATCTTCTATTTAAATAACTATATACAGAATATCTCCTGTATATATATCCAAATAGAATCTTCTAAAAGCTTCTTGTCTACAATTCTATCAACTCTTGAATTGCATGTAACAACTCTTGAATTTCACACGACAACTCTTGAGCCAACAACGGTGGATTAACTCTTGTAAACGCCTAAATTGGTCTTGACAACGCTTAGACAATAACTTCATGTTTTCTTCGTTTTTGAGTTTCTACCACATCAACTTTTTGACCCAACAAATTCACCAGCATATCCTCCACTACACTTAAAAGTGTTTATTGTATGTATCGTAATGCGGTAATTTTGTTAAACAAGCTTAGCCCAAACACTCTTTAATATCCAATATCTACTATATGCTAAAAAAACAAATAAGTCATAGCAACCGTATGCAGGTCACACTTTTTGTCCGAAGGCATGTAGGTCTGCTAACGGGTCACACTAGCTCATTTTTGTACATGTCAAACAATATTCCCTTGAAACAGTTTCATGTGTTAGTGTCAATTCCATGATTAAAGGATTAGGGTATTAATGAGGATTATTAGCATCGACGAGTGTTAATAGTGCATTGTTAGAATGGATAGGGCATCAATGAACAAATTCATGGAAGTGACACATGAATGAGTATAATTATCCTTTCAGAGGAGGCCATCATTCTGTGTATATGTGGCTCTTTATTTTCTATTAGATGATTTCTTCAGGTATTAGTAATACTAGGGCATCAATTTAGTATTAAAAGTGCATCAATGAGCAATCTTATCTTATGATTTTAAATAGATTGCAACTTAAGTCAACTAGGATTATCTCCTTTAAACTCAAGTACTGTGTCTGTAATTTAACAATCTTAGCTTCTAATTTCAGTTTGTTTATCAGAAGTGGATTATGTGTTGTGGCTGCAAGTTTGGTTTTTTTTTGGTCTCGTGGTTACACGTTTGTTCAATCCTCTGCAAGTTAGCTTTAACTCGTATGCAAGTTTTAGTTTATGAGTTATCTTCAAAAACATTGTATTAAATCACACAACAGATTCACCTTGCTTGTATTTTCTAAGTTGCTGGTGTTCACGGACTCACCTAACTGGACATATTAGAGCATTATAGTGCCATATAATATTTTCTTTTAGAAGTTAAGGAGGGGAACAGGGGATTAATTTACCAGAAATGCCATGTGTTACATACTTCAGATACCACGAACATATTTGATAGTTATTCAATCAAATGCTTAGATAGTTATGACTTGAATTAGATGGCTAAGAAATCCTTGGACTACACTAATTAGGTTCACTAGTTTATAAAGATTTTGACTATCTGAAGGTTCATATCATCAATGGGTAAGGTTATGTACTATGTCCTTTGTACTCTCTAAAGGTTCATATCGCCAAGGGTGAAGGCTATGTCAGCACCCCACATCAAAAACCCAACACCAGAAACCTGATATTAGAAATCAAACACCAAAAAGTTGACATCAGAAACTTGAAACCAGAAAACATGACACTAGAAACACACCACAACAAACCACGAACACGACTTCACAAACACGACACCTGTATGATAATGTAATATTATAAGTTTGCATCAGCAAGCCACATTTGCATCAAAGGCGGCAAGACCTAGTCGCATCAGTAGCATGATATGTACAAACTTATCAGAGTTGTAGGTAATGCTATTGAACATATTACGGCATCTGTTCGTATATATTTGGTGCATATGTTTGTACATGCCTGTTCGTTAAATGATTACGAGAATTGTCTTTATTTGGTTCACGGTATGTATTCTTTCTGTTCATTTGGTTCATGCTATGTATGGCCCACCTTACCTTTTCTCTGGTGCTCCCATTGCTTTGCTTCGATACATCTATCTAACCAACTAGCGCTTTCTTCAAATTCTTTTTCGTCCATAGCACTAGATGGATTTCTGTTATTTAGCTACATCATGATGCACATTCTCATTAGTTTCACGAAAATACATGATTTTGAACAATAGAGCTTGATCGTGGTACAAGTTCCTACCTTTCTGTTCTGCAATATGGCATCGAGCTCTTCAAAAGTCTGCGGTCTATCACTCCAATCATCCGGGATGCAACTTCCGTCTTTAGACTGTATTCAAAATTGGTAGACATTAGTGTTACACCTCAAGCCGAAAGTACTAGACACGCTCACCGACGCGACCTCTAAACTACGGTAAAGTTACATTTGGCACCCAAATGTAACTTATGGCTCATACGGACTTATTAGCTAATATCAGATCGATTGTTACACGTACCATGTAATTCTTTTGCCTTATGTCTTGAAGTTGTTTCAATTCCCAGAAAGTCTTCGTGTTTTCAGACATGGTGGACTTTTACCACCACCGTGTGAGAGCCTGGATCGTCCCGAATAAGCGCTTGCATACATCTTAAAGTGAGGGTTGCTTGCTTCCTCACATTCTGACCTTGAATCACTGCTTGAAGCATCACTATACCCTTCAAATTAACTTGTTAGGTTGAGATAGATTTATACTATATAAAGTAGCAACGTTTGATGTCATGAATCGATGTGGGATTGATAATTTTAAAGTGATAATCTGAAGTTGTTTCATATATTTTACATTCATACAGTATGATATTAAAACTAAATACATGCAAATAAGCAAATTGGCTAGCTTGTATATCATCAGTCAACACGTGAAGGCATTATTAGACGAAATCATTTTGCTAGATGTTGTTTGATTAGTGCATCATGTACAAATATTATTTGCTTGCTAAATACAATATGTTAATATTTTATTTTTTATAACAGTTAGTTATTATTTAAATTTTTGAATATGTTGGTAAATTTAGTGCGCGTATTTGTTAAATTTAATACATTTGAAGTTAAATCTAATGCATTTGTTTGTTAAAATTGCGGCATCTGTTTGTTTAAATTTAGGGTAGAGTAGATGTGCCTACCCTGGAGCATGTTCGATGAAATATTTCTATAGTTACCATTCTTTAATACATTTTTTTTTGCGAGGCTAGTTCTTAATACGGTTACTATGCATATGTGCAAGTAGATCTACTCTAGGATAAAAAACATTACTGTTTATCGGGTATTCTTAAAGAGATATTAGTAGGTACTGATCTTGTTGCAACAATGTCTATTTCACTTGCCTTGAGTCGACCACCAGAGCAGGTAGTGTATTTTTGCATTTTGTTTTCTTATAGTTCGCTCTGGTCAATCTGGGTACAACTGGTAAAATGATTGGCATATAAGTCATTTTTGATCATATATCACACATGATTTTTCTTGGTTTAGACCATAAAAAAGACTAATGGTTCGGTCATATTTTTACATCATTTGCATGGTAAAATTTTCAAGTTTTTGGTTTAAGAATTGCCATCTGATCATTAGTTGTGTGAAGTAAATTTGCTAGTTGTGAATGTTAATCGATAATGTAGACGGTTAATATGTATCAGAAATGGTAAAACTGAAACTAAATAAAGGGCTATTGTTTTGAAAACAAGTGGGAAAACCTTGAATTTCTTTTGGTGAAATTCAAAGGCAAACCAAAGGTCGTATTGCAATAGTGAGATTTAACAAAACTAGTAACCTTCTAGCATTAGATTAAAAAATATGGTTAAAGATAGAAGGTAACCATTGGTTTGGGATTTTCCTCCAAGTGATGCTATAATCTTTCACGGATACATTCTTCCGACTCTTTACATGATTTCTAGTAATCTAGAAGAAAGTGTGTATATCTGCTATGCTAACAATATATCCAAGCTGGCCTTGACTACATACGCTTTTTTAGCATGTTCAATAAGCTTGTCAGAAGCAATATTCTTTACGATATGATCATTACTCCTACATATGTTTCTGAAAGCTGCACATTTTGAACGATATTTTAAAATCCCTAGTTGAATTTGTTTTGATTAGTTGAAAATCCTTACTCTTGAATTGTATGAACTAGTGCATCACCGTTATGAATTACGAAATCTATATTATATATTAGTGCATATCAACATTATACATTACGGCATCGAATATAAGTTTAACTGTGAAATAGAGTAGTGAGTCCCTTTTACATTAGAATTGGCAACTTTCGTCTTCTTTGTCTATAAATAGCATAGTGTAGTGACCCCACCCTATATTCGACCTAACAGCGAGGAATATCCATATCTTCTAATAGCGAGCAGGGAACCAACAACGAGGAAAAAGGTTAGTGAGCAGGGAACCAACAGCGAGGAAAAAGGTTCGATCTTTGTTCATGAGTATTGGTTCATCTATATAGTGTTTAGTTATACTGAAACTGAATAGCCATTATGATTATTTGAGAGTTTTTTATATATATTTACTCGAGTATCTACATTTCTTAAAGGTTTTAAATTCCAAATCCAATACCCCTATAATCTTGATATCAATTGTTACGTTGACTCATTCTGTTTAAATATTTACATCAAATTTTCAGGTGACATGGATCTGAATATGCAAGATGGTGATCGAGGTTCTACAATTTGACCTGGATGTGGCAATGCTAGTGAGGTCAGCACTTATATTTATTATTTTTTAGTAGTTTAAAACTGAACAAATTACCTGCATCTTAAAAAAGAACTATGGTACATACGTCCCTTTTTGCTTAGTTAATAGTAAGCTTCAAGAACTTGTTAACGATATTCTGCTAATAAAAAGCATCCACCCATTTTTGTTTTGTTTAGCTTTGATAATTCTAAATCATTCCCATATGGATTCCTAGATAACAGGAACAAGACCAAAGCTACAAGATCAGCAACTGTTGAAATTTTTTGTGATGGAAGGTCAAATTTCACCATTAATCAGTGGTCAGACGATGATTATGATTCAGAGGAAGATTTTGGAGAAATGGATGAAACAAAGAGAAAAAAAAGATACCATCTGCCAAAGGGTACACCGTAAATTTGGAAAGAAAGTACAATAAAAAATGGGACGTTTTTACCATTTCGAATTGCAAGTGATCACTGAACTGTCGGACCACGCTACAGCTGTGTAATAAATGGTTCTATTATTGTTTGTTTGGTGGAACCTTGTATTGATCTAGACGTTTTCATGAACTATCATAGGTAACTGAAGATGCGAGGTAGGAGCGTCACCTTGTCGCTCTAGTGGGAAAGTTCAATGTGATATAGAACTTTCAACAAGTAAAGGATGGTTCCCTATAAGTGCTATCGGAACCAGGTGGGTCTGAAGAGTTGTTATTGCTGCAAGATAGTCCCGAAAGTTAACATCTAACTGACTTTTGTAATCAGTTGTTTACCTTATATTTATGTTGGAAAAAGTGTATTTTTTTCTATAACCAATTGATTTAGATTCTATTGTTAGATTGCTTAATGGTTAATGGACATGAAGTTCAAAAAGACGTTAAATGAGAAAAAAAGAGAAAAATAGATTTAATTGTCACGTTAAATGAGAAAAAAAAAGTGAACGTAAACAATTGCTAAAACTAGCAAATAACCTAGCGAAAAAAATCATGCAAAATTAAATAAAAAACCAAACAAACCTTGTAAAATATCAAAAGTTACAAAATGGTCTCTGAAGTTATGAAAATAAAAAAGGAGGGGAGGAGGATTTGATCCAAAGGTTGAGAGAAAGGTTTTCTAGGTTTTCTATTGAGATTAAGTTTTCTATTGATCCCATCTATATATATATATATATACATATATATATATATATATATATATATATATATATATATATATATATATATATATATATATATATATATATATATATATATATATATATATATATATATATATATATATATATATATATATATATATATATATAATATTTATATATATATATATATATATATATATATATATATATATATATAATATATATATATATATATATATATATATATATATATATATATATGTATATATATAGATATATGTATATATATATATGTATATATTTAATATATATATATATATATATATATATATATATATATATATATATATATATATATATATATATATATATATATATATATATATATATATATATATATATATATATATATATATATATATATAATTTA
>JANFOE010003087.1:0-26664 GCA_025667525.1 Glebionis coronaria | reverse complement strand
GAAATGATCTTTCTCGTGGCATCATTGAGTTTGCGGGAGTCTATACAAACTCTCCACCCAGTAACGAGACGGGTAGGAATTAACTCGTTGTTTGCATTGGGCACAACGGTGATTCCGCCCTTCTTAGGCACACAATGGACTGGACTAACCCATGGTGAATCCGAAATAGGGTAAATCATACCCGCATCAAGAAGTTTGATAACCTCTTTTTTGATGACTTCATGGATTTTAGGATTCACCCTTCGTTGACTTTGAATTGTGGGCTTAAAGTCGTCCTCCATGAGAATTTTATGTGTGCAGAAGTGAGGATCAATTCCGCGGATGTCGGAGATTTTCCAAGCGATAGCGCTTTTATGCTTCTTCAACACAGCGACAAGTCGGGCTTTTTCGTCTTCTTTCAGATCCTTTGCGATGATGACCGGTAGCTTCTCGTCGTCTTCAAGGAAAACGTACTCAAGATGAGGCGGTAGGTCCTTAAGCTCAAGAGTAGGAGGATTCTCAATAGATGGTGAAACTAACAATGGATCATCATTAGTCACCTCTTTAGGAGCAGGAGGAGACAAAGGGTCCTCATTGAGAAGTCTCTCAATAGTACGAATATCTTCATCCCAATTGGTGGATAAATTATCATACTTAATATCGAGAGGACCCAAGCTAGCTTCGATATCATCCAAGTCACTTTCTCCAAAAGGAGTCAATGCTGGAGCAATTGAGGCAACGGTCTCAACATTGGGTAGAGAAGAGAGAGTACTTTTGCAGGCATCATGAAAATGTTCTTCACAAGCCTCATCGAGAACATCAATAGCATTAACATTCTCATATAAATAAGGTTGCTTAGAAATCTTACCCATGTTGAAGACAATTTTATCGTCACCAACTCTCATGATTATTTCGCCTGCGGCTACATCAATGAGAGTGCGACCGGTCCTCAGGAATGGACGTCCTACGATTAATGGAACACGGGGATCCATCTCGTAGTCAACGACGACAAAATCTGCCGGGAAGGTGAATTTGTCGACGCCAACAAAGACATCTTCGGCTATCCCCACTGGATAAGCAACCGTACGGTTGGCTAATTCCAAATTCATTTTGGTGGGGACTAGCTCGGGGAGAGATAATTGCTTCCAAACACTTAAAGGCATTAAGTTTATACTGGCACCTAGATCGGCTAGGGCCATGCAATTCTCTACTCCCGGGAAGTTGCAAGGAATCAAGAAGCGACCCGGATCACCAAGTTTGGTGGGCAATTGCCTTAAGAGCACTGCGGAGCAATTCTCATTCAGGTGGGTCTGAGCAATGTCAAGAAGCTTTTCCTTATCACTTAAAAGATCTTTAAACATCTTAGCGTATTTGGGCATGTGAGCGAGAGCCTCGGCAAAGGAGATGTTAAAATTCAGTTGTTTAAACATTTTAAGAAAGTTTGAAACTTGAATATCATCCTTGCTCTTTTGCTTCTCTTTCCTCAACCTTGAAGGATAAGGTATATTGGATGAAGAAGAAGGCTTTAAGGGAATAGGATCACTCACAACCACGGGTGGGGGGGAAAATGGGGGTAGAAGGTGAAGGAGGTGAAGAAAGTTGCTCTTTTTCCTTGTTCACAATCACGGGTGGAGGTGTAGGAAGCTCGGGTTCCATATAACCTTTTCCACTTCGAGTGGTGATTGCTTTCATCTCCCCTCTTGGATTCGCAACGGTATTACTCGGAAGAGTACCCGAAAAAGAGGGTTGATTACTTTGGATGAGCGAACCAATCATATCACGAAGGTGAAGAGCTTGATTCTTAAAAGAGTTTTGCATGTTGGCATTAATATCATTGTTGTGTTTGGCCATATCATTCCTTAGCTCGGCTCGAATATCGCTCCCTTGTTTCACCATGTCATTCTTCAAGTTGACAAATTGACTCTGAAGATTTGTCACCAACTCACGATTAGTCTTCATGAATGTCTCGACGTCTGGACTCACTGCCATCGGTTGATTGAGAGGTGGAGCTTGGTAAGCTTGAGAATTTCCTTGAGTTGGGTATGGGTTTCTTTGGGATTGATACTGATTGTTTGCACGAGGTTGGGATTGATTGTTTCGGTTAAAGCTTTGTTGTTGGTTTTGGTTTGCAGGAGGGAAACCAGGAGGAGCAAGATAATTGTTGGAACGATAACTTAGCAAGCCACGGTCTCCTTGAGGGCGGGCTTGATAGCCTCCCGTGGGATAAGTACCGTAAGCTGCGTTAACGTTTTCAGAATAATTGCTTTGGGTAGAAGGACAATCATTATAAGAGTGAGGGCCACCACATGTGTCACAAGAAATAGTAACAGCTTTAGCTTGTTGAAAGTGGTTTGTGGCCATGGCCATGAAATTCTTGTTCATTTCAGCGTGTTGTCGAGAAATTTCAGACATTTCAGGATTGGAGGTAGTAGAAGAAACATTGACTCTCGAGTTAGATCTTGAGGATGCGGATGAATCCCAATTCTTGTGGTGAGTAGTCATGTTTTCGATCAACTCTCGGCACTCCTCTGGTCTCCTTTTCATAAAAGTACCACCGGCGGCGGCATTGATCGTGTCACGATCACGAAAAGTGAGACCATTGTAGAAGGTGTCAATGAGAGTGACGGGGAGCATATTGTGATTAGGACAGCGGTCGAACAAATCATTGTAACGTTCCCAAGCATCGAAAAGCGATTCATCATTCTCTTGCATAAATCCACTAATTTGGTTACGAAGGCTAGTGACCATGGATGGGGGAAAGTAGCGCGATAAAAAGCGTTGAGTCATGTCATTCCACGTATGAATAGAATTCTTAAGAAGACGGTCAAACCATTTCTCGGCATGGTGAGAAAGTGAGTGTGGAAAAAGTTGAAGGCGAAGGTCATCCATAGAAACACCGGGGCACTTCATGCTTTGGGTAATTGTAATGAATTTGTCGAGGTGTTTGTTGGAATCATCATCCGGAATTCCACGAAATGGGTTCGTTTGCACTTGTTGTATCATGTGATGCTTCAACGAAAACTCCTGAGCCGTGACGTGCATTGGCGCAATCGGGCCTCCGCATCCGTTCATGGTGGGTTGACACAATTCCTCCATGGTTCGTAAATCAGGTAGAAGGACATTGTTGTTGTTGTTGTTGTTGTTGTTGTTGTTGTTATTCAAATTGTTTTGAGGTGGGTGATTATTGTTGTTGTTAACACCAGCCATATCTAAATCTTCAAGAGTCTCGGACTCAGAATAGTTGGAAGATCTAGTACGCATACACCTGCAGAAGAAAAATATACACAAAGAATATAATATTTTTGGTTTTTATAGGATTTTTAATGTTTTTGTATTTTTTAAGAGTTTTATATTTTTTTATGGATTTTTGGAAATTTTTATAGCAATGAAAATAACGTTCAAAGAACGGATCCCATAATTCAATGCGTCTCTCACTAGAAACCGTTTATCTTAACGAAAAGAGCCGGCAGCGGCGCCATTTAATACTTCGCTCTTGGCTAGGTATGAAATAATTTCGTTGTTCCGATCTTTTCAAATTGAAAACCGGTCTTAAGTGCGACTCAATAGTCTTTTGGTGAATCGAGATAATGGTTCGGTTTGTTTTAAACTATTTGCAAGTAATTAAAGTGTCGTTGAGTAAAAAGGAAGTTTAAAGATTAATATTAAAATGACAAGTAAAATAAATGCATGGAAACTTAAAGGTGACAATGGAAAAGTACTAACACACTAGATAAAACTAACACTTGGAAAATATTCTGAAAATAAAAAGTACTATAAGAAAGTAAGATCGAAAGAAACCACAAGCTCACAATCGGAATAAGCTGAAAATAGCCCCAGATCGGAATGTATTCCGATCTGGTGGTCGGAATGTTGTAAAGGTGCAGCGATCGGAATATGTAACAATAAGGGGCCAATCGGAATACTGCTAACAATCCCAATCGGAATATTAAACTTACTCACAATCGGAATATGGGAAAGATTAACAATCGGAATGACCAGAATCACACGAATCGGAATATTAAGGTGGCACAATCGGAAAACCAAAGCCCTAATCCGATTGGACCAATCGGAATGTTGAGTGTGGTGCCGTCGGAATATAGACCAATCGGAAAGGGGTTTTACACCCTTTCCTAAAATTGTGGAAATTGGTTAGGATGGTGTACCGGTCGGAAAAACCCAATCGGAAAGGGGTTTTAAACTCCCTTTTCCGAAAATAAAGGGATTAGGTTAAGCTAGATAATAAGCTAAGTTTAATAAGCTAATATCCAAAACTCAACAATCCGAATACTAGACCGAATCAAATAAGCACTTTAATCAACTTATCTAACTCGAAATCAAACAACTTTTAAGATCAAACAATAAAAACATAAACTTTTTAATAAAACTTTTTAATAAGAAAAATAAGCTAATCATAAAAATAAGCCAATAAGCACAAAAGTCTTAAAGCTTAATCAAATGAAAACTTATAAAATGATCAAAAGATTAACTTTTAAGCACAAAATCAATTAGAACAACACGGATCTTATGATATACGCACCAAAATCAACCTTAAATCAAAGAAAAGTAGAATGAGATTAAGGATCTTAAGCTTAAAATAGAACTTGATTAATAAAAATAAGCAATACAAAGTTGTTTAATCTTGAAAGATTAAAAGAAAAAGATGAACTAGTGAGAGAAAGTTTAAGACTTTCTCTCTCTAAAAACTAGAGAAAACTAAAAAGTGAAAAATTAACTAAAAACTCTAACTCTCTCCTAATGACTATTAGGAAGGTATTTATAGGGAAGGTGGAAGGAGTGCATGTGTTGCATCTTCTTTCTTGCTTTCTTCACGTTTTCTCGACTCGACTTTAATTCTTCGTCTTTGTCGTCTCGGGATTTGAACTTGTCTTTTTAATTTTCTTCTTCTATTTAGACTTAATTTCTTCGACTTCGTTAAACTTCCTTCTTTTGACTTTTTCTTCGATAAATCTTCAGAATAGGCCTTGGACTTCCGTTCTTTTTGCACTCTTGATCTTTTGACTTCGTCTTTTCCCGTTTTCTTCAATAAAAGCCCGTGAATTCTCGTGTTTTCTTCCTTTTTCATAATTTGGTCCTAAAACACAAACAAAAACACAAACCACGCATAACTCCGACTTTTATGACATAAATCACACGTTTTGGTCTTGTTATTATTGGAAATAAGTGGTAAAAGGATAAGTGTTTTCACACTTATTAGGTATTCTACTTCGAAGGAGACATCCATCCCTGTTTCAGCAAGTGTTGAAAAGGAGTCCGGTGCTCCTACAATCATGGTGTCTACTCAACCTTTAGTAACTCAACCTTTAGCAGCTCAACCTCCACCAATACAACCCTTACCAACCAGACCGGTTTCAACACCATTCCTTCCACCACCAATAACTCCCATCCTTAGTACCGTAGTAACAACCGAGCCTCTTCACTCAACCCAGAGTAGCTCTGCAACGTCTTCAATGGTTGTATTTGTAATGGCCGAAATGTTGGATAAACATACGGATAATCACAAAAGATGAACTTCGCCAAGAGCTACATAGACGAGCTCAAAGTAAAGAAGCATCTAAGAAAGCCCAAGAAGAGATGCTTGCTAAGTTCGCTGCAGAGATGGAGTTAACACGAAAAGCTCATGCAGAAGAACTAGCTCAGGTTAAGCAGGCTGAAGCTGATAAGCATGCTGCACGTATCACGAGACTTCAAGCGATTGCTTGAGGGATAAATACAAGGAGCAAAAAGAAGCACTTGAAGCTTCTGTTGAAGAGAGAGTGAAAGAATCCGTTGAATCTATTATGCCTAAACTGCGTGATGAATTGAAGACACTCGCGGCTGATAACTTGATGATCAAGTCATCCAATCCTTCAGAATCCGCCTACAAAATTGCTTATGAGTTAACGGATTTTGAATTAAAGAAGATCCTGAAAGCTCGAATGAGGGAACTTGGATCGTTTGATAAATCTAGGATTCAACGGGCTCTTTACAAATCCCTGAATGACGCTATCATGGAGGATGATAGGTTATTTAAAACGTTTGGAAGTGTGGTACCATACCACATTCTGCCTGAGGAAGAAAGGGAAGAAAGTGAAGAAGAAGAGGGTACTGGTGAAGAAGAGGAAGAAGAAGGAGAAGAAGAAGAAAAGGATGATGACGATGACGATGGTGGTAATGATGATGAGGATGATGATGATGATGATGATGATGATGGTGATGATGGTGGTGATGGTAATGAGGAGAGTGCTAAGGGGAGCAACGAGGATAGCGATGAGGATGATGATGGGGGTAAACAGCCTGAAAAGGGGGATAAGGTTGCCAGCTCAAAGAAACCTGCCAAGTCTGGAACCAAGTCTAAGAAAGATGCAGCAGCAAAGGAAAAATCTACTTCCACGGAATCAAGACGATCCAAGTGGCGTCATGATGTGAATGCTACTACAGCATCATCAATTCCTGGTACATCTATTGCTGTGTCTATACCTGTTACCACTAACCCTGTTTGTTCTGTTGTTGTTGCTCCTGTGATTGCAGAATCGGTAACTGAACCTGAAGCTGCACAACACTCACCCGTTCATGACACCGCCGAGATGCCTGAATCAGACCCAACAGATGTTCACGTTTCCACTCCTGTACAACAAGAACCACAATCTACTGTTCCTGAATCAAGCACACGGGACTGGGCAGACACGTTGGAGATTGACTAGACTGCACCGCCACAGGCTTGGATCACGACAGCGGCACAATATGATCCGATCGCAGACGCTGACAGAGATGTTTTATATCTCCGTATCCGCAGTCCGATTGACTTATGTGCATTTCTGGCTCATGAGTATAAGACTTCGGTTACTCCGTCTTTGGTGAAGAGAGCGCTGAAGGATAAGAGACTTCGCGTCAAAACCCGATTAACCCGAATGGAGTTCGAGTATTATGCCGATGAGATCCTGAAAGCTCTGAATACCGTTCAACGGCCAGGTCTTCATGAATCAGAAAGAGCTCCACCTCCACTTGATCCTTCTCAAGATAATCAGATTGCTCTTGACTTCTTCGTCACCAATGATCTTGTGTATATTCTGAAGGGGTCATCAAAGTACGCAACCTCCCTGACCTTGCTGAAAGCTGCCAACTGGGGGACAATACCCTTTATCGAGGAAAAGGTAAACCGACTTTGGGTCCCAAAGGTAAATCGTAATTATGATATGTATGATGTCATAGGTGCATCACACTGGGACGAACGAGTTCGAAGGGCGTACAGGGGTTGCTGCTTAGCCAATTCAGGAAGCAACGTTAGATCCGATATCCGAATCTCCAGTATTTTAGGGCTGAAAACTGAAGCCAAGAATGGCTACTATCATGTAACGGAGATTCGACTAAAAAGGGAGGATGACAGAGAATACAAAATCCAGCAGGGAGATTTTTCTATCATTCGCCTTGAGGATATTGAAGATATGTTGCTTATGATGACCCGGGATCAACTCACACATATTCCTCGTGAAGACATCATTGCCTTGAATACAGCACTTCGTATGTTCACACGAAGCGTTGTCATCAAGAAACGAGTTGAAGATCTTTAGTTGGGAGTCGAAAGCTACCAAAGGAAGCTCAACCTAACCCGTCCAGTGAATCAAGTGTTACCTCAACATGTAGATAGATGTCCCTATACCGGCATTTCTGTTCCGAATTGCGGGATTTTCTACTTGAACAGTCGAGGGCTAATGAAGTTTATGAGGGTGGGTGAGCTTTATAAGTACAGTGATGGGACTCTCCTATACGTCAGAGGAAAGTTGGAGCATCTTAATTCGGGTGGGACTTTACCAGAGATGACTGAGGATTGGCATCATGGTTATCGGCAAATGGCGAAGTATGTGATCAAGAAGATTGATCAAAAGCTCCGTGAACGTAGATTGATGAGGAGCTTGGAAAGATTCGTTGGTGGTAGACCATATTTAGTGCACCACAAGCTACTGCAACGATCCATCTAATGGGTCGTACATTTCAGGTCCACTTTATATTGGTTTTCAATTGTGAATATGTAAATTTGTGAATATTGTGCTTTAATGGCTTGATGTAGTGTTAAGGTATGATAATTTTTCAAGAATTTCTCACGAGATTCTAAATCTTTCAAAATATATCATACTAAAGCACTACAACTAACCCTTATTAATTTAAGGGGGAGCATTAACATGTTCTATGGCCACACATCGATTTCATTTTTTACCCAAAGACCGGTTAATCCATTCAATATCCCAAATATTAATGGTTAACATTTTGGATAAGGGGAGAAAATGGGATTAAGGAGACTTAAATAATACTTGGCTAAAAGATGAAAAAGACTTAACGATTATCCCACTTAATATGTAAAGCACGTGTTAAGGGGGAGCGTTTTTGATGAACAAAACACTCAAGGTACAAAACTTTTGATTTCAATATCACAAGTACCTTAGGTGATTTTCAATGATTTTTCATGGTGGCTATACTTTCCCAAAACACGCTTAATTCACGACGAATGTGGTGACAAAAGGGTGGTAGGAATAGGTTTAGTCCAATGATTCATCAGAGCCGATGGAATCTTCCCAAGGACAATTCCCTAGTTAGAATTAGAAGTCCTAGGAAAGTTGGAGAAAGATTGTGAACGTAGCTGAATGCCGACCAAGTACTTAAGCTAGCACTGGAACAATCACAACAAGGTGCTAGTGATGACGTATTGGTAAGCATTGAAGGGGTTGAGGAATGAAAAAGAATTGTAAAGATAAAGGGTGTAAAGAAAGAAGCCCTCCTTACAACTTTAGGCAGAAACCGGGTCAATACATATGCTACTGAGATCATTTTTGTTAATGATTCTCGATATTGAAGAAAGACATCATGGACCCAGTGATGCAATGCACAACCTTTCCCAGCTAACTCAAATATCTCTCAAAAGGTATTTGTTTTAATCACACGGAGATCAACACGTTATCTATTGGTTTATTCACTCCGAATAGACTGGTATTGAAAAGGTGGCACTCCTCTCCAGCCATCGCTCACTAAATCAAAACGCACTATCGAGTCTAGAGCCAAGAGATCATCAAAAGTCTCATTAGGACACTTTCCATTTATTCCTTGCTTTCTCACACACTGTGAAAAGTAAGAGATCTTTTTATGAGTCCTACGCAGTATTCTTGTAATATTGCCAGAACATCCGAGTAATATGCAAGTATTACAATGAAGATGGAAATCCTGCTTGAGCCAACATCAAACAAGCTCATGGTAGGTTACACGTGCGGTTCTTTTAGAACCAATCTTGTGAAAAACTGGAAAGAAACAGTGGTTTAATTCTTAATTGAACTTAAACTCATTCAAGGCCTCTACGCATTATCATATGATCTTGCCAGAACACTCAGAGTGACTCTTTATTGATCACAGTGACGAGTGGAAATCCTTCTAGTGTTAACATCAAACAGAACTTGGTAGGTGACGTGCAAGATTCTTTATGAATTGAGCTCGTGATAACTGGAAAGCAACGATGGTGAAAATCTTAATTGAAATTCACTTGTTCCAGGTTTCATGAATTGACGGCTTCAAATCACAAGGATAATTTATCCAAGTGATTCACTCTTTATGTTCGCAGTCAGCTTTGGACGGTCGAATAAAGAGAACGGGTTTACCCGCAAAATCATGTCAGGAAGTTACTTAATTGAAACTATCCGTCACGGGTACGATATCTAATATCTTCCAACGGTCTTCACCGACCGGAGGTAAAATGCTACCGAATTAGAATAAAATGTCAAAGCCATTTTATTCGTGTCGTTGCTGTGTACCTGTTAAAGACGGTGGCGTTGCTGTGTACTTGTTGAAGACGGTGGCGTTGATGTGTACCAGTTAAAGACGGTGGTGTTGCGGTGTACCTGTAGAAGTCGTTCCCACATGCTTATGTTTTTCTGCATCAAAGTTCAGCAAAAATTCAAGAAAGTACAAGATGAAGTCTTCCGCTGTATCAAACTCTGAAGCTTTCGAGAATTCAACAAAAAGACATAAGTGTGTGGAACATGGAGTCACGAGGAGGCAAGTTTCACAAGAAGGCAAAGATCGCACGTGAAAGGCCAAAAGAACAATGCTCTCAAGCCAAAGCCTAAAAGATCAATAAACATATTCACAACAAAAAGAAAAAGAAGAAAATACTACGAGCTAAAGAACGAAGACTTAGTATAGTATGCTAGGTTTAGAACTTTGTAACGTGGAGTGACCTCCCTTAGGGGGAGATTGTTAGAAATACGTTTTTACGTATATTAGAAGTATCGGTCACTCCACAATATTATTAATGTTGTAATAGCTCGTAGTTAATAGTTACTTATTTAGTTAAGTAAGAACCGGCCCATGGGCTTGTCATGGGCCGGCCCAAGTCCATTAGTGGCTTGGAAGTATAAATACCCCTTTCCTCCTTGGAAAGGGGTTGGTTGTTGTTCATTTCTTGTTTCCACTTAATAAAATATCACATAGTTCTCTCTCACTTTCTCTCTCTAGTTTCTCTCTCTAGAAAACATCAACCCACTTCATAGATTCATAGGTTATCAAGATTCTACAGCTTCCATCAAACAGGTTGCTCAAACAAGAAATAACGCTTGCTAGTTTCACTAAAGTACTATTGTCCTATGCTATACAATCTCATTAGTCATTCCTCACCAATCTCTACATCGTATGTGTAATTGATCAGAAATAATGACATAACATTCTAAGGTGTTTATGGAATTGTTAACACCCACTAACCTACCTCTGCCATAACTACATAGCTCCACTATATTTATATCATTTGTTTGTTTAAACTTAATCTCAAACCTTCTGATTCTAAAACTCTGGCATCTAATTATCCAACTCCAAAATGTTAATTAAATAAAGATAACTCTTCTTATATCAATCTTGGACCCTATTTCCCATACACACTCTGAAAACAAACTCTATAAACTCGACATAAATGAATTCATATAATCATCCATCGCTGGTACAAAGAAAACATGACTTGTAATTCTGGAATTATCGAAACCACCAAAACTGAAACCACCAAAAACAAAATCATGATTTTTTACCTCAAACATAATGAAATGCCAAGACCGTCGAATAATTGTCACCAGAACATATTAGTGAGCAACAAAAGCTTAGTAACCAAAAACCTGTTAAAAACACGAAATTCAAAATCAAATCAATATATAAAAGGATATGAAAAAAAATACCAGATAAATAAAAGGATATGAAAAAATACGAGTATATAGAAAAATAACTTATAGATAGGCATCTGTGAATTTTGAACAAAAAAATATTAACTACAAAAGCAACCAAAACCAACAATAAATACCAACCGGAACTACCAGAAACCACCTAAACCATCGAAAGATGGTGGCGGATTGGCATAGCAAGGAGGATGTAACATGATTGTGGCGGCTGTATTTTCTTTAGGGTTTAGGGAGAGCGATTAGATTTTGTGTGTGTTTTACGTTTGAATTATATCAAAATTTGAAGAAAGTCAAATGATTAAAGATGAAAATATAGGAAATCACGCCAGCAACTTTGTTAACAATTCAAGGTTTCTTTATTTAACTAATTGTTGAAACTTTCGGGAGAAGCTGTATAGGAAAAATTCAAGTTTCAACATATGTGATTCCTCCTTTATAATTAGTATAGATAAAAGGTGGTTCTCGCAGTTCTGTACAATTTATTGGTTTTGAAAAGAACCTTACATATATATATATATATATATATATATATATATATATATATATATATATATATATATATATATATATATATATATATATATATATATATATTTATAGGGTGAGGTTCTTTTTCAGAACCAAATAAATGTACAGAACTACGAGAACCAATATTTTACACTTAAAATACACATGTATTTTCATCATGTTAGTTCATTAAGTAGATACTCATGGATTTTCATCGTGTTAGGTCGCTAGATACATGTATTTTCGGACCATGCACATGTATTTTGTTTCGCTTGTATCATAACTATCTTCGCGATGAATAGTATGAAAACACATGTGCACTCTTCATATCACTCATCGTACTCGGATCTATAACCAATAAAACAATTATTAAACGTCCAATTTAAACATAACAAGGAAAATACATATGCATTGTTAAGAGTAAAAGGCGGTTCTTGCAGTTCTGTACATTTATTTGGTTCTGAAAAGAACCTTATACTATATATATATAAGAATTAAAATTTTGCCATCATGTTTATAATAAAAACATTTTCATGCTTAATTCTTAAATAAGAATCAAAATAAATTTACAAAGATGTTCTTTGTTATGGAAACAATTATGTTTTCTAAGGTGTTTCATAAACAACTTCATTTCGATAACGATTACTTATAAATCTCACTTTGAATAATCCTTATAGTGATGAAAATTCAATTTTCTCAAAGGATATTGTTTTAACTTTATAAAAACAATGAGTGATCTGCAAAGGAGTGATGAAAAGTTATTCACCAAGAACTAACTACAATATAATAGGAAATGAGCTTAGCCAATTAATCATGAGGTTCATGACCTCGATGGCACTCAGGAATACAGAGAGAAGAATCTACAACGCAACTAAAACCTAGATGAGCACTTGTTCAACGGTTACATCACTAATGTGAACATTAGGAAGAAGCAAGAACAGATAGATAACATCGATACATGTAGGATTTAGCAATCAAAGGTAGTCTTTTTCATTAATCACAAACAAGTCAAAATTGTACCGTAACACATTACGTGTCACTATGTCATACAATTTCAAGAACTCATCCTACCAACTGATGTCTCAGTTAAGTTAGGGATTTTAAAAGATACCACAATGAATACTAATCTACAAGAGTCATTAGGTGTTCCACCTGTCCCAGAAGATCCATCGGTCTCAATTCAAAAGAAGATTTCTTCAATTTATTTCTTGGACATTGGGCATCCTCATTAGTGGACAATGGCCTAGGAACAACCCTTAACACGAACTAACAATCATTTAAAACCTTATAATTCAATCACAGAACTTAACGACTTCCTCTTAACAATTTCTTATTCCATACAAGTTAAATTTTTTTTAATTCATTCAAGTTTCAACCAAATCATACTCAATGTGATATCCTACCTCATTCTCCAATACTTTCAACCTTATTCTTAGACCTTAATAGGGCAATAAAAGCTCGATATGAACAACACTTAATTTCCAATCCTATAGTTATTTCATCAATAGTTATCAAATGAGTCACTAGTATGAAATGACTCACATATTCAATTAGACTTCTCAGTGAAACATTCACCCTTTCGATTTCAAATTTAAGAATTGGATTTCACCGAATCAGATGACACCTTTCCATGTGGTAATGTTTTGTCAAACTCCACTCTATAAGGAAAGATCGTCATGACATCGATATCAGATTTAATCTTGCCAATTCTTCTTCAAGATCATAATCAACTACTATCAACATTCTTACGAATATCAACCATTTTGTTGGGATCATAAACATCTACAACTTGGTTTAGATCTAGGATAGCTAGAATTCCTACGGGAATAGCTTCGATTGATTTACTAGGGGAGTTAGGGTTCCTTGTGACAATCTACGTCGTATAAATACCTCGTATAAATATTAAAATAATCATCAAACAATCATGTAATCAAATTACATCATATATATATATACATAATCCAAGTTATATATATATATATATATATATATATATATATATATATATATATATATATATATATATATATATATATATATATATATATATATATATATATATATATATATATATATATATATATATATATATATATATATATATATATATATATATATATATATATATATATATATATTAAAATAACACTTCTCAGTCTGGCCTTGTCGGTAACTCGGGAATTCTTCGGCACCGTTATAGTCAAAAGATTTTTAGACATTTTTAGAAAAATGTTTATAGTTAAAAGATTTTGAAATATTTTATTCAAAACCTTGGTTTTAAAAATCTTTCGTTCTCTATAACGAAAGCTCTGGTACCAAACTGTAACACCCCCAAATTTACACAATTCAATACAGCGGAAAACTCGTTGGTGTTACGGGATAGCACATTACTCACATCATAGACAACGCTTTAAAAATCGTGTCGTTTAATAATAAAGCATTTCCATTCATAAATATCAAGTTTACATAGGTCCCAAGTCATAGTCATTTCATACAATTTTACAAAAGATTTGAATGGAAATTGTTATTTAAGTGCGGGCCATGAATTCTTGTTGTCTTCCCGAGAATTACCTTCAAGTTCCTGAGATAAAACGTGTTAAAAGAAAAGGTCAGTCAAAACGCCGAGTGAAGTCATAGAGTTTAATGAAATCCATCAATATAACATCGGTAAAAAGTTATTACCGAAAATCATTTTGTACCAGTATTTGTTATAGGCCATAAAATAGCCAAAGTCATTTTATACAAATCCTTATCAAAAATTATAATATAGGCTTTTGCCTTCAAAATCATTATACGATCCATTGTCGTTAAAAACATCATACAATACGTTTTATAACATTGTATAGAGTTAAATAAAACCGTTATATGAATATGGTTATGAAAAACCAAAACACGAACATAGAATCAATAATAAGACCCCGTATTGCTAGTCAGACAATTCATTGTAATTCAGTGCGTATAGCAGTATTTCGTTAAATGGATTATTATAAGCCGCATGACATTTTTACCTTACTACAACAAACAACGGGTAGCTAACCCGAAACTCAATTTGCCCATCTAAAACAGCCTGTCGTCACAATAATCACGCTTATAAATCTTCTCATACATAAATTCGCTTACCAATCAATGTGGCACGACGGGGATCAACCGTCAAGGCGCGAACTGGGGTGATCGTCCCCAAATAGTACTATTATATGCATAAGCGTCTACCAAATCCCGGTAGTTCACAATTCATGCTAATGGGACTTTTAGTGACATAACCTAACTTTAATAATACATTTCATTTCATCTATCGGGTCATTTAATCATTTATCGAGTCATACAATCATTCGGGTCAAAATCTATAAACAGACAATCGGGACAACTAGTGTCCTATTTTATAAAAACTAACATGTTATCTCCCTCGCGGGTTTATAAAACATTTCATAAAAACATTTAAAAGAGTGCGAGGCTATGAACTCACGTTGATGTGGGAAAGCGGGTTATCGGCAATTCGGATGTACGGTACGTGTTTCAATCACGGAAACCTAGACAAATAATACTCGTCTTAGACTTTTGTCCAATGACTTTATCAAAATAACAATTATGTATACATATGATGATTTTATATATAAATGACGATGATCAAGTGGGTTTATACATTCTCATTTACTCATTTTAGTGTTATGTATTGGTAACTTTTACACTAGTTTACTAGTTTTACTTATTTACATGTTTTAGGTCCAATAAGCCTATTATAAGCCCAATACCTTATATTAGTCCATTTTACACTTTTATTATCAGTATTATACTTTACATGTTGGGCCCAAGTGGGTTAAGCCCAATAAGTAAGTTTATAAGTGTTCAGCTAAATTAGTTGGATTAATAGTCCAATAAGGCTAACTTGGCCCGTTAATGTCCGTATGTTATATAGTTCGGGTTTTATCGGTTTTTACTTGTATTAAGTACTTATATAGCTACTGATGAATCAACATCTAAATATTTTAATAAATTCGTCCAAAACAGTGTAGGCAGATTTGCACTCTAAACTTGTTTTGATCATATCTCACTCATTTTGATGATTCCATTGCATGACCAACTCTCACATGTGTATAACACCTAATACTTACTGTATATTGATTCCACTTTACCATTTTATCAGTTTAACATTTGGTTACTTACTGTTTTTATACAGCCATCACATTTAGCAATATTTTAACCATTTTACATGTGGTTTTCCATCTTTTTACCCATGTTTATCAACACTAGATCCCCACATAATATTTTTTATCATCATTCATCATCATATACATATACACAAATAAATAAAATACAAGATTACATAATCAAAATAACAAGAGGATAGGAAGAACAATCTCTATACTACCATTAGTGATAAAAAGATGAGGTTTTTGATGAACAAGACTTGGTTCTTGTTATCAAATCTTCAACTTTAGCAAGGAAACTTCTTGGGTCCTTTGGATAGATGAACACCTCCATGAATTCAGCCCTTTTACCTCATGAAAACTCCTTTTCATAGGTTAAGATCACCTCCAATCTTCATATCTTCAAAGGTTCTTCAACATATGTGTGAATAACACATGATATTGTGGTTAATTTAAGATCAAATGGTGGTGTTGTAGTGAATATGGGACGGCATCTAGAGAGAAAAGAGAGAAAGTTGTGGTGGTTTGCATGTTGAGAATGAGAGAAATGGTTTTGGTGAAGTGGTTTTGCTAGTTGGTGTAAAGTTAGCTTGTTTATTAAGCTTACAAGACATGTGTCTTGCAAGTTTATGTAGAAACTTGCCACCAAGGTTTGTTTGGCCATCCCATGTTAGTGGGATGGGGCAAAACTTGTTTTGTCTCATCCCACTAATTTACGGGTATTCCTCGATTCTAGTTTCCTCGATTTGCGTGCCCTCGGGTCGTTTTACGAAAAACGTTTTTATAAATTATGAATCAACGGCTCAAAACGAATCTAATAAAAATTGTCTCATCAAAAACGGAGTTCGAAAACGTAAATACGTAATCCTAAGGTTTCCGATTTAGTCGTAAAGGACGTTAAATTATAATCGTAAGTCCTAATCTCTTCTCGTAAATTTGTGAGTTTATGAACCAACACAAATTTAAAATCTCAAAATAATATTCACGGATAAATTTATTTTCTGAAATGTCAGGCTGTCACCAAAAATGGTGTATGTAAACGTAAGCACGTAACGTAGAATCCTCCGGTTTAGACGTAGTCGATGCTACTTCAAGACGTAAATCCAAATTTCTTCCCAAAAATAAGTGAGTTCATAATGTAACATTAAAATACTATTTTTAAATAATACTTGAGAATAAAATATCAACTATAAATTGACGGATTGTCATAGCATTTACCCCTAAACAGGATCTTTGTCCTCAAAGATCATCTTATCTTACTACTCGCTTCTTATAGAGTTAGAGCCATGTGGGTATTTCCTCCACATTCGGTCTTTTCTCACAAGTGTAATTCATTACAATACGCGAGTTTCATCAAACATAACTACAGGAATAAGATCAGGCTTAATGTTGACTTACTTTCTCTATCCATGAGGTTCACAGGTTTTTGATGAATGCAACTTTTCGCCGATCTAAACTTCATTAAGGAATAGTCAGATTTTCACTTGATAGACATTTTATCAAGTTCGATATACGAAACATAATTCACGCAGCACTTGAAGTCCTAGGGTAGATCCAGCTTATATGCCTTTCATACCAACTTTTACATCATCTCTATGGTCCCATACAACGGGGACTTATTTCCCATGATCTTTCAGATCATCGATTCATTTTTCCATGGTTAAAATTTTTGGCATAACTTCGCTACCCATCTGCCACTTCAAGATCTACCTTTCATATTCACATAACCTCCTGCCCACTACCGGCAGTCAATAATCAGATCCTAATTTCAACAATCATTTCAGGTCTCGCGGGTCGAGTATTTTGTAAGGTTAGGTTTGTCATCATAGGAAACCTTAAACCTAAAAGGCATGTCCAACTCACAATGGGTGTATGTCGGGTGTCTTCATCCCAACTCCTGCTTAAAGATGCTCTCATATTTAGATCCTAACAAGATTCGATCTCGATCCTAATACGATAATTATCAATGATAATCTCTCCAAAGGAAAGTGATTATACGGTTCATTACCAAAGGTCAATCATTCAAGCATAAAACATCACTTCTAGTATTTTGTATCGTTACTTTCAGGGCCGTCTTTAGGGGAGTGCGATAGGTGCGATCGCACAGGGCCACCACTTAGCGAGGGCCTCCAAATTTCATATCCTTCTATTATATATATAGATAATATGATGCTCGAGCTTAATTAATTCATAAATTTTTCAAACAAGTGTATTTTGTTTTTGTGTTAAAGCGCCTTTTGGCGGTGATGGCACGGGGCCACCGAAATCCACGAGACGGCCCTGGTTACTTTACCTCGTCCCTTCGATTGGGGTGGTAAACAGTACTCTCATCAAGATTCGTTCTCAATGACTTCTGAGAAAATCTCTAGAAATTCGATGCGAAGCGAGGATCTCGATAGAGATGATCGATACAGGCACACTGTGTTTACGCAACTCCTTTAAATAAAAAGAGTCAATTTCTTCATCAAGAATCTATCATTAACAAGAATGATATTAGCAGATTTGGTCAGTCTGTCGACGATGACCCAAATCAAATCAAATTCAGATGATGGCCTTTGCAATAGTTAGACGTTTACTAATGTATGAGGCGATGTCTGCCTTCATAATTTGCCATTAGTACAACTTCTTCAGAAAAAGATACTTTTAGTCAGAAATGACGTAAATAAATACTTAATCTTATGAGATTCCAACATAACTAAATCTCACAAACCTCCATATTTAGGCAAGTACAAGTGGCCTTTTAAACATGTAACGTCATCGGCTTCTCAATTCTAATTGTTCACATTAGCCGCGAACCCCCTTTTTATTATCTATATTACCCTTTTTACAAGCATCGGCTATATTTTAAATTGCTTGGCAATTTATTTTTGCACAGTCATTATTACTAAGGAACACATTCTGGTTGGTTCTTTATCCTTTCTATATAATGTGTCAGTATCTACATTCACTTTTCTTGATGAAATAATTATCATGACCGCAATTCATTCAGAATTTCTTTCTTCATATTTTCTAAGTTTTAGTCTCGTCTCAACTATTATTTTTATCAGTTTTGCTCAATCTGACGTCTAAAGCGTTGATAGTTATTACAAGTAATTAAATAATAAATATTTGATTTTTTTATGAAACGTAAACGTAAAAATTTTAAATTTCTTAGTTCGACCAATTATATAAAATGTTCAAAATAAATTTGAATTTAATTAACAAGATTTTTGTTGATTTATTGAAAATAATTAAAATAATTAATAAGATCCGTAAATGTTCGAAAAATCTTTATTTATACCTTGGTCAAAATTTTCTTAGTTGAAAAACAAAAATTGTCGTTTCAATTTTGAGTCATGGTTAAAATGGTTTCCTCAATCCTTCTTAGGTTGTCTTGGGGTATACACAAACATTTACCCCTAAACAGGAGTTTAGTTAAATGATTTGGGTATAAGGGAATAATCCCTCAAAAGTTCTTTTTGATAAAACATTTGTAAAAATATATTTGCACTTTCTTTTTGGTAAAGCCAAAAGTCTTAAATGACTTCTTATTTTTGAAGTGTCAATATATATATATATATATATATATATATATATATATATATATATATCTTACTATCATTAATCAAACGATCATTTTATGTAAAGGATCAAGCCTTAAATCACACGTTATATATTCAAGGTACAGGTTTTCGTTGTTCGGTCAATTTAGGGCAGTCTACAAATAATTATTAACTCGTTCTTATTCTTATAAACAAACATATGGTTCTAAATGATCACAAGCATGAATTTATCAAATTACAGCCTACACACGTGATTCACCAAATTTATGGATGCTACATGTGTATTAGTTAATCCAAACGACATCACGTGAAACTCATAATGTTCATCACGAGTTCTGGATGTAGTGATTGGAATAGATAATCTTTTTCGCGGACGAGAAATTGATGATAACCATGTCGTGGATCAAAATTTTTAAAACATACGCTAGAACCTCGTAAATTATCAAACAAATCTATCATCTTAGGTAGTGGATATAGATTTTTAATCGTCAATTTACCTAGTTCACGGTAATCAATAAATATAAGAAATAATAACACCATAGCTCTTCATGATGACGAGCTTGGTAGAATAAAAGTCTTCTCCTACAACTCGCTCAGTTGTAGGGTAATTCTTTTAATTTAGATGGTGCTGACGTACAGTGCACATGCCACAAGTGCAGCACCGGGAATATAATCAATACCAAATTCAACTTGCCTTAATGGCGAAAGTCTAGGTAATTCACCAGCAAATACCTCCTAAAGTTTCAGATAACATGAACACCTTTTGATAAATTCCTATTAGATTCTTTCTAGATTATAATATCTATGACTAATTCACAACCATTCACAGTATTAATTTCAAGTCTAAATGCAGGATATGGTCATCCATCAAGACTTATTTAGATCACTTTTGATAATCAACATCTTATCTTTTAGGGGAATTCTACTCGAGTTCCCATCAATTAAGACAATGTCGCCCTATCATAATCAATCAATTCATTCTACTGGCACTATCAACTTTCTAGTTTCATTACCGTTGATAAGATGTGAACTTCTCAAAAGACTAATAATAACTCATAATCCTTCACAAATTCAAGGATATCAGGAGACATAACTAACCTTAAAAGAGTAAGGTCAACGCATAATCTACGCGAGAGAATTTCAAATCAGATACAGACGAAAACAATAACGAATATGAATATATCCCATGTTTTCATGATTTGAGTACGCATTCGAAAGCTCCTCGGATCGTTACCCAGGTCATTCAAATGAAATCAAATCAAAATAAATGATAGGAACGTCAATACATCCAGTCGGGTATCAACATTTGGTAATCAAATGCTTTTTCAAAGAATCTCACTACGAGAGAATTGGACAAGAAAGAGTTGTCAATTGTCAGTTAAGGCAATTCCCACAGATGAGTAAATTCGACTCAGAAGAATAAATAGTACGGGAACATATGTAGGTGTCCCTATCAATATGTCCCTATTTTTCACTTCTTGCAGATCTCATAAAATTTAATCTTTCACAATCTTCAAAGAAAATTTAGTTTTTTTAATAATTTCATGGTGACTACTCCAAATTGTATGTAGGCACGCAACTATATACAATTTAAAGATTAACGATGCAATACTCAGTTCGTCAAAATTTTGTCATCATGTTTATAATAAAAACATTTTCATGCTTAATTCTTAAATAAGAATCAAAAGAAATTTACAAAGATGTTCTTTGTTATGAAAACAATTAAGTTTTCCAAGGTGTTTCATAAACAACTTCATTTCGATAACGATTAGTTATAAATCTCACATTGAATAATCCTTATAGTAATGAAAATTCAATTTTCTCAAAGGATACTGTTTTAACTTTATAAAAACAATGAGTGATCTGCAAAGGAGTGATGAAAAGTTATTCACCAAGAACTAACTACAATATAATAGGAAATGAGCTTAGCCAATTAATCATGAGGTTCATGACCTCGATGGCAATCAGGAATACAGAGAGAAGAATCTATAACGCAACTCAAACCTAGATGAGCACTTGTTCAACGGTTGCATCACTAATGCGAACATTAGCAAGAAGCAAGAACAAATAGATAACATCGATACATGTAAGATTTAGCAATCAAAGGTAGTCTTTTTCATTAATCACAAACAAGTCAAAATTGTACCGTAACACATTACGTGTCACTATGTCATACAATTTCAGGAACTCATCCTACCAACTGATGTCTCAGTTAAGTTAGGGATTTTAAAAGATACCACAATGAATACTAATCTACAAGAGTCATTAGGTGTTCCACCAGTCCCGGAAGATCCATCGGTCTCAATTCAGAAGAAGATTTCTTCAATTTATTTCTTGGACATTGGGCATCCTCATTAGTGGACATTGGCCTAGGAACAACCCTTAACACGAACTAACAATCATTTAAAACATTATAATTCAATCACAGAACTTAACGACTTCCTCTTAACAATTTCTTATTCCATACAAGTTAAATTTTTTTTTTACTTCATTCAAGTTTCAACCAAATCATACTCAATGCGATATCCTACCTCATTCTTCAATACTTTCAACCTTATTCTTAGACCTTAATAGGGCAATAAAACCTCGATATGAACAACACTTAATTTCCAATCCTATAGTTCTTTCATCAATAGTTATCAAATGAGTCACTAGTATGAAATGACTCACATATTCAATTAGACTTCTCGGAAAGGTACTAGATGCATGAGGCTTTTGGGTAATGATTCCAATGACAGCCTCAAGTACAACATTCACCCTTTCGATTTCAAATTTAAGAATTGGATTTCACCAAATCAGATGACACCTTTCCATGTGGTAAGGTTTTGTCAAACTCCACTCTATAAGGAAATATCGTCATGACATCGATATCAGATTTAATCTTGCCAATTCTTCTTCAAGATCATAATCAACTACTATCAACATTCTTACGAATATCAACCATTTTGTTGGGATCATAAACATCTACAACTTGGTTTAGATCTAGGATAGCTAGAATTCCTACGGGAATAGCTTCGATTGATTTACTAGGGGAATTAGGGTTCCTTGTGACAATCTACGTCGTATAAATACCTCGTATAAATATTAAAATAATCATCAAACAATCATGTAATCAAATTACATCATATATATATATACATAATCCAAGTTATATATATATATATATTAAAATAACACTTCTCAGTCTGGCCTTGTCGGTAACTCGGGAATTCTTCGGCACCGTTATAGTCAAAAGATTTTTAGACATTTTTAGAAAAATGTTTATAGTTAAAAGATTTTGAAATATTTTATTCAAAACCTTGGTTTTAAAAATCTTTCGTTCTCTATAACGAGAGCTCTGGTACCAAACTGTAACACCCCCAAATTTACACAATTCAATACAGCGGAAGACTCGTTGGTGTTACGGGATAGCACATTACTCACATCATAGACAACGCTTTAAAATCGCGTCGTTTAATAATAAAGCATTTCCATTCATAAATATCAAGTTTACATAGGTCCCAAGTCATAGTCATTTCATACAATTTTACAAAAGATTTGAATGGAAATTGTTATTTAAGTGCGGGCCATGAATTCTTGTCTTCCCGAGAATTACCTTCAAGTACCTGAGATAAAACATGTTAAAAGAAAAGGTCAGCGAAAACGCCGAGTGAATTCATAGAGTTTAATGAAATCCATCAATATAACATCGGTAAAAAATTTATTACCGAAAATCATTTTGTACCAATCTTTGTTATAGGCCATAAAATAGCCAAAGTCATTTTATACAAATCCTTATAAAAAATTATAATATAGGCTTTTGCCTTCAAAATCATTATACGATCCATTGTCGTTAAAAACATCATACAATACGTTTTATAACGTTGTATAGAGTTAAATAAAACCGTTATATGAATATGGTTATGAAAAACCAAAACACGAACATAAAATCAATAATAAGACCCCGTATTGCTAGTCAGGCACTTCATTGTAATTCAGTGCGTATAGCAGTATTTCGTTAATTGGATTATTATAAGCCGCATGACATTTTTACCTTACTACAACAAACAACGGGTAGCTAACCCGAAACTCAATTTGCCCATCTAAAACAGCGTGTCGTCACAATAATCACGCTTATAAATCTTCTCATACATAAATTCGCTTACCAATCAATGTGGCACGACGGGGATCAACCGTCAAGGCGCGAACTAGGGTGATCGTCCCCAAATAGTACTATTATATGCATAAGCGTCTACCAAATCCCGGTAGTTCACAATTCATGCTAATCGGACTTTTAGTGACATAACCTAACTTTAATAATCCATTTCATTTCATCTATCGGGTCATTTAATCATTCATCGGGTCATACAATCATTCGGGTCCAAATCAATAAACAGACAATCGGGACAACTAGTGTCCTATTTTATAAAAACTAACATGTTATCTCCCTCGCGGGGTTATAAAACATTTCATAAAAACATTTAAAAGAGTGCGAGGCTATGAACTCACGTTGATGTGGGAAAGCGGGTTATCGGCAATTCGGATGTACGGTACGTGCTTCAATCACGGAAACCTAGACAAATAATACTCGTCTTAGAATTTTGTCCAATGACTTTATCAAAATAACAATTATGTATACATATGATGATTTTATATATAAATGATGATGATCAAGTGGGTTTATACATTCTCATTTACTCATTTTAGTGTTATGTATTGGTAACTTTTACACTAGTTTACTAGTTTTACTTATTTACATGTTTAGGTCCAATAAGCCTATTACAAGCCCAATACCTTATATTAGTCCATTTTACACTTTTATTATCAGTATTATAATTTACATGTTGGGCCCAAGTGGGTTAAGCCCAATAAGTAAGTTTATAAGTGTTTAGCTAAATTAGTTGGATTAATAGTCCAATAAGGCTAACTTGGCCCGTTAATGTCCGTATGTTATATAGTTCGGGTTTTATTGGTTTTTACTTGTATTAAGTACTACTTATATATCATATATGACTTTTAAAAAGTTTACATTAGACGGGTCCGATCGTTTAAGTTTTATTTGACGAAAAACGTTAATTTTACGGTACTAGCAGAAAAGACGTAAAAATCATGTTTATAGTTTTTATAACTTATAAAAATTACCAAACCACCATTTTTATATAATGTCCATTTATTTATCCTTATGCATATTTATATAAATGAAATATATAAGTTAATGGGTTTTAATTCTCATTTTATACTATATATATTTGAGTGCTTATATAATAATATTAAACTTTAATTTCACAAAATCAGTCCTAAATTTTAAGTTCACTAAAATGTCCATATCTAGAGTTCTATAATGAGATAGGACCTCAAATTTTTATCACAGAAACTACATGATATGTGCTTCATTTTATTCCTATAGCTACTGATGAATCGACCTCTAAATATTTTAATAAATTCTTCCAAAACAGTGTAGGCAGATTTGCACTCTAAACTTGTTTTGATCATATCTCACTCATTTTGATGATTCCATTGCATGGCCAACTCTCACATGTGTATAACACCTAATACTTACTGTATATTCATTCCACTTTACCATTTTATTAGTTTAACATTTGGTTACTTACTGTTTTTATACAGCCATCACATTAAGCAATATTTTAACCATTTTACATGTGATTTTCCATCTTTTTACCCATGTTTATCAACACTAAATCCCCACATAATATTTTTTATCATCATTCATCATCATATACATATACATAAATAAAGAAAATACAAGATTACATAATCAAAATAATAAGAGGATAGGAAGAACAATCTTTATACCACCATTAGTGTTGAAAAGATGAGGTTTTTGATGAACAAGACTTGGTTCTTGTTGTCAAATCTTTAACTTTAGCAAGGAAACTTCTTGGGTCCTTTGGATAGATGAACACCTCCATGAATTCAGCCCTTTAACCTCATGAAAACTCCTTTTTATAGGTTAAGATCACCTCCAATCTTTATATCTTCAAAGGTTCTTCAACATATGTGTGAATAACACATGATATTGTGGTTAATTTAAGATCAAATGGTGGTGTTGTAGTGAATATGGGACGGCATCTAGAGAGAAAAGAGAGAAAGTTGTGGTGGTTTGCATGATGAGAATGAGAGAAATGGTTTTGGTGCAGTGGTTTTGCTAGTTGGTGTAAAGTTAGCTTGTTTATTAAGCTTACAAGACATGTGTCTTGCAAGTTTATGCAGAAACTTGCCACCAAGGTTTGTTTGGCCGTCCCATGTTAGTGGGGTGGGGCAAAACTTGTTTTGTCTCATCCTACTAATTTACGGGTATTCCTCGATTCTAGTTTCCTCGATTTGCGTGCCCTCGGGTCGTTTTAACGAAAAACGTTTTTATAAATTATGAATCAACGACACAAAACGAATCTAATAAAAATTGTCTCATCAAAAACGGAGTTCGAAAACGTAAATACGTAATCCTAAGGTTTCTGGTTTAGTCGTAAAGGACGTTAAATTATAATCGTAAGTCCTAATCTCTTCTCGTAAATTTGTGAGTTTATGAACCAACACAAATTTAAAATCTCAAAATAATATTCACGGATACATTTATTTTCTGAAATGTCGGACTGTCACCAAAAACGGTGTATGTAAACGTAAGCACGTAACGTAGAATCCTCCGGTTTAGACGTAGTCGATGCTACTTCAAGACGTAAATCCAAATTTCTTCCCAAAAATAAGTGAGTTCATAATGTAACATTAAAATAATATTTTTAAATAATACTTGAGAATAAAATATCAACCATAAATTGACGGATTGTCACACACACACACACATATATATATATATATATATATATATAATATATATATATATATATATATATATATATATATATATATATATATATATATATATATATATATATATATATATATATATATATATATATATATATATATATATATATATATATATATATATATATATATATATATATATATATATATATATATATATATATATATATATATATATATATATATATATATATATATATATATATATATATATATATATATATATATATATATATATATATATATATATATATATATATATATATATATATATATATGTATATATATATATATATATATATATATATATAAATATATATATATATATATATATATATATATATATATATATATATATATATATATATATATATATATATATATATATATATATATATATATATATATATATATATATATATATATATATATATATATATATATATATATATATATATATATATATATATA
>JANFOE010003086.1:27500-30406 GCA_025667525.1 Glebionis coronaria | reverse complement strand
AAGCGACAGAGGGCCGCGGACGAGCTGTCGAGGAGGCGCTTTTCGATAACGTGACCGTACGAACACCCCTTGTGAGGGTGCCCGCGCCACGCCGCTGTTCCGTTCACGTCCAACTTGTTTCGAAGCTTTCAACCGCAAGAACCACTCGGGCCGGTAAATCAAAGATTTTCCTTCCTTCGTGGGCGTGGCGGAGTGCATTCATCGCTCGGAGAGTGTTTTGACGGGAGCTACTAGGCTTCGCTCGCCGCCGACTACCAATCCAGGAGGACCCCCTCGGTCTCCATTGCGTGCACCACAAACGACTGATACGAAACGGGACGCTCGCTACTACGAACACAGCGGGATTTCGGACTTGTCGTGCGTAAGCTTACGTACTTCCTTCGTGCGTCCATTTGCTCTGTGCGGCGTGATTTTGCCTCAGGACGCGACTACCGGAAATATTTCAGCTAGAAGCACATTCGACTGGTTGGCGACACCGCGGGTAGGAACGAAAAATACGGACCATGAATCCCACGGATCGCGTGCGACTTACGTACATGGACGCGCCGATGTCACACCGAGGGAAGGCACTTACTCGCGCAGAGCGTTTTCGGCTAACCATCCCAAGCACCAGAAGGTCGACTCTTTTGTCAGGGAAGCGACACAAACCCAGAATTCATTCTCTCTCCTCCTATAGGCGTTTTGACAACACGAACCGCTGTTATTCCCTTTTGAGAGACGTTCACGTACATTCGTCGGGTTTTCACTCGTCGGAAAATACGCTTTCTCTTTGCGGGACGGACTTTTCTCATTCGAAGAGCGCTTGGCACCGTAGAATGGCTACTCATCCGTCCCTGAACGTCTCTCGCGGTAATCGTGTTTCTCTCATACCAGACCTCTCTCCTCCTATAGGCGTTTTGACAACACGAACCGCAGTTATTCCCTTTTGAGCGTCTCTCACGTATATTCGTCGGGTTTTCACTCGTCGGAAAATACGTTTTCTCTTTGCGGGGCGGACTTTCAACATTTTGCAGAGCGTTAGCACCGTAAAAATGCGTACACGTCCGTCCCTGAGCGACACTCGCGGTAATCGTGTTTCTTTCAGACCAGACCTCTCTCCTCCTATAGGCGTTTTGACAACACGAACCGCAGTTATTCCCTTTTGAGCGTCTCTCACGTATATTCGTCGGGTTTTCACTCGTCAGAAAATACGTTTTCTCTTTGCGGGGCGGACTTTCTTCATTTTGCAGAGCGTTAGCACCGTAAAAATGCGTACACGTCCGTCCCTGAGCGACACTCGCGGTGATCGTGTTTCTTTCAGACCAGACCTCTCTCCTCCTATAGGCGTTTTGACAACACGAACCGCAGTTATTCCCTTTTGAGCGACGCTCACGTATATTCGTCGGGTTTCCACCCGTCAGAAAGTACGTTTCCTCTTTGCGGGACGGACTTTTCCTCACTCTCACAGCGCATGCACCGTAAAAATGCGTACTCGTCCGTCCCCGAGCGTCCCTCGCGGTCATCGCGCTCCTCAGCCCGGGCCTCTCTCCTCCTATAGGCGTTTTGGCAACACGAACCGCAGTTATTCCCTTTTGAGCGACGTGCACGTACGCACGCCGGGCCCAGAGGCGTCAGGATATACCTCGCCTCCGCTCGGCGCTGCGGTGGGCGGCCGTTCGCCGCAGCCGAGCCGCACGACTCTATGTCCGAGCGCTGGCGCGCTGCGGACTCTGCGGCGAGCTCGGCCCGCCTCCGTCCCGCGCCGTGAGGCACGGAGACGCAGGCGCGCGGCGGTCCGAGTCCGGCGCGGCGCGCTGCCGAGCCGGCGCTGCCGGCCGCGGCACTGCGTGCTGCGCGCTGCGCGCCGACTCTTACGGCGAGCCCGCAGCCTCTGCGCACTCCGGCGGAGTGCGCCCTGAGGCCGCGGAGCCCGCCGTGAGCGCGGCAGACCGGCCAGACGGCCGGCCCGCCGGCGTGCCGGCTCTCCGCGCGCCGACCGCGGCCGCGGCCGCGCTGCTCGTCACCGTACGGTGCGGAGCTGCGCGGCGCCGTCCCGTGCGCCAGGGCACGGTACGGTGCGGTGCGCTGCGGTGCTGCGCCGTACGCACGAGCACAGCCGCTGCGGTGCGGACTTTTTCCCTGGCCAGTCCGACGGGCACCCGGGATGTCTCCGCGGGTAGAGGGACCGCCCGTCGCCAGCGCGCACGCCCGGCACCGCGCGGAGCGGTGCGGCGCGGCGCGCCGGGCGCCGTCGACACTTAGTCTCTGGCGCGCCCGGCCAGACCCAGCCGCATGGTCTCCTCCTATAGGCGTTTTGACAACACGAACCGCTGTTATTCCCTTGCGAGCGCTCTCCGCCGCATTCTGCCAGTCGCAGGCGCGTCGGAAAGTGGTCGGCGGCCGAAATTTACGGACTTTGGAAGACCTACTCTGGACTTAGAAAAATTTTCGAAAACCAAAATTTTTTTTAACGTCGCGGGGTGTTGTGTGCGTGTCCGCCATACGCCCCCGGACCATTTTGGACCCGCCGTTCAACCGATTGCGTTAGAATGGACCAAAAATAGTCCGAGTCCCCAAATGACCGAATTGGGACGCGACTTCGCTTCGTGCGCGTGCCCGGGGGGTTGGCGACCCGTTCCGGCCCGTGTCCGAAACCCATTGAACCAAATTTTGAACGGAAATGATCCATTATTCCTGGGAGGCGCTAGAAGGACGGGACAAACGCCGTTCCCTCGGGGATCGGACCCGGAGGTCTTGCGCCACCGGCCCAAACGCACCTCCAACACCCTGCGGTCCATTCGAACGCCAAATTGAACAGAAATGATCCTTTATTCCCCCGCGGCGCTAGAGGGACGGGACGAACGCCGTTCCGCCGCGGTCCGGTCCGGGAGGACACGGGACGACGGCCCGGACGCCCCGCCAACACC
>JANFOE010003086.1:15000-22500 GCA_025667525.1 Glebionis coronaria | reverse complement strand
GGGTGCAGGCCTGTCCGAGTGTAGGCCGAAACGGCCATCGAACGCATCCTCTGTGCGGCCTCTTCCCAAGCTTTGATACCGTCGGGCGCCGATCAGGTCACCCCGGGTCCGTGCAAACAGCAACGCGGCACAAGGCCACGCTCCGGCGCGGGCTCCACCAGGGGCCAGTGAACGGAACATCCCAACGGGTCGCGACGTCCTACTAGGCGAGAAGTGCAGCCCACCGCACCAGACAGATACCCCCAGGACGAGTGACGCCGTATGACCCGAACCGAAGCCCGAGCTGACGACGCCATCTGAACCCGAGGGCCACCGGCACGGTAAGCTTGAATCTCACCATTCGGACTTTTCGAACTCGTCCGTTTACACCACTTCAGTTTCACGTACTCTTGAACTCTCTCTTCAAAGTTCTTTTCACCTTTCCCTCACGGTACTTGTGTGCTATCGGTCTCGTGGTCATATTTAGCCTTAGATGGAGTTTACCACCCACTTAAGTCTGCACTCTCAAGCAAACCGACTCTAAGGAGAGACCCACACGACAACCGCTCCTGCTCTACGGGCCTGTCACCCTCTGTGTGGCCCCATTCAAGTTGGACTTGAACCAGTGAGCGAGTCGCCGTGTTGACGGGCCCTCCCAAACGCTACATTTCCCGCCGAGCGAGGCCCGGGGGATTCAGCGCTGGGCTCTTCCCTGTTCGCTCGCTGCTACTAGGGGAATCCTTGTTAGTTTCTTTTCCTCGGCTTAGTAATATGCTTAAATTCAGCCGGTAATCTCACCTGAACTGAGGTCGTGAAAGGCGAATCGCGCGGAGGCGAAACGCAAAGTGCGAGAAAATAATGCAAACTGCGCGGTTGCTCTTTGTAAGGCATACCTCCAAGTCTTCAAGACGGGCAGCGCGACGTCGAGTTCGAGAACAAGAAACGTCACACACCCGCCGCTTTTGGCAGAACGTCTGGAGGCTGTCTAGCGCACGAGGGCGCTCTCTGGCTATCCTTTATAAGACGTACCGCTAGGCAGAGTGCTTTCTCTTTACGGGGGAAGCGGTGAAGCGACCACCCTGAGGATTTTAAGAGTACCACGCTTGCGCGCGGAGACTCCAATCTCGCTCTGTCGTAAACGACAGAACAGTCTGGTCTTTGAGTTTGGTCAACCGACCCTCAGTCAGGTGTGGCCCAGGAACAAGTCCTAGGGCCGCAATGTGCGTTCGAATTGTCAATGTTCATGTGTCCTGCAGTTCACATGGCAACGCGCAATTAGCTGCGTTCTTCATCGACCCACGAGCCAAGGGATCCACTGAAATGGTTTGTATTTTTTAAAACATTTTGAAGCCGGCGGAGCGCGTCGCGTGAGCGAGCTCTCGTGTACGGCGACAAGCAGTCAAGAGGAATACTTCCGAAGAAAATTGGAGTCCACCAGCGAAAAAAAAAAAAAAGAAGTCGATGAGACGCGACGCGCCTCATTTTCTCTGTGTGACTTCTTTTTCATCTCTGTACGCTGTTAGCGCGGTTTTAAACTCCCAAACCATCAAGTCGCCTTTTACACCACCGGAGTGGAGGCATGGGTTAGACGGTATGTTGTGACCACCGGGTCGCGTCGGCGCGGATATGGAGAGGCTCTCGCCGCTCCACCGCATTACTATCAGCTCACCGGCAAAGAAGGCGACGCCCGCACTCTGAAATCAAAGCACTGGTCGAGCGAGGCGTACGCACTTCTGTAGGGTGTTTAGCGTCCGATACCGACACTTCATCTGGCCTCCCTGTTTTGGGCCATCTCCCGGTCATCTGCTCCGTCGTTCGATCAGGCAAGCCAGTCGGCGAGAGGACGTCCGCGCCGAGTAGAAGAGAGGAGCGCGCAAGGACCTGGTGACACGAGTGGAATCGAACCGTCTCTGACCGTGTCGGTGGCCCTACCTACGCATCTCGCTCTCTCCCTCTCGGGGGCCGTCCCTCTCCGAGGCGCAATCACGAACTCGGGAACGTAGTGGATTTTTACGACATAAAACCATCGGCGCGCAGAGGCCATACAGCCGTTACCCGCGCGCCTCGAGCGGTACTCTGACAGTCGTATCGTTTTGATTTTTATCGTAAAACTTTGCTTTCGCAAGAATACGGTAATGATCCTTCCGCAGGTTCACCTACGGAAACCTTGTTACGACTTTTACTTCCTCTAAATGATCAAGTTTGGTCATCTTTCCGGCGGCAGCGGCGATCCCGAAGGAACACCGCGCGCCAGTCCGAAGACCTCACTAAATCATTCAATCGGTAGTAGCGACGGGCGGTGTGTACAAAGGGCAGGGACGTAATCAAGGCGTGCTAATGACACGCCTTTACTGGGAATTCCTCGTTCATGGGGAACAATTTCAAGCCCCAATCCCAAGCACGAAGGTGTTTCAGCGGGTTACCCGGACCTTTCGGCCAGGGAGGACACGCTGATACCTTCATTGTAGCGCGCGTGCGGCCCAGAACATCTAAGGGCATCACAGACCTGTTATTGCTCAATCTCGTGCGGCTAGAAGCCGCCTGTCCCTCTAAGAAGATTTGTCTTCGCCGGCTGCAACAAAGGAAGCCGGAAACGACTAGTTAGCAGGCTAGAGTCTCGTTCGTTATCGCAATTAAGCAGACAAATCGCTCCACCAACTAAGAACGGCCATGCACCACCACCCACTGAATCAAGAAAGAGCTCTCAATCTGTCAATCCTTCCAGTGTCCGGGCCTGGTGAGGTTTCCCGTGTTGAGTCAAATTAAGCCGCAGGCTCCACTCCTGGTGGTGCCCTTCCGTCAATTCCTTTAAGTTTCAGCTTTGCAACCATACTTCCCCCGGAATTCAAAAACTTTGGTTTCCCGGAAGCTGCCCGATAAGGCATAAAAAGAACCTTTATCGGATGGCTAGTCAACATCGTTTATGGTTAGAACTAGGGCGGTATCTGATCGCCTTCGAACCTCTAACTTTCGTTCTTGATCAACGAGAACATCCTTGGCAAATGCTTTCGCTTCGGTCCGTCTTGCGACGATCCAAGAATTTCACCTCTAACGTCGCAATACGAATGCCCCCGCCTGTCTCCATTAATCATTACCTCTGGTTCTGAAAACCAACAAAATAGAACCGAGGTCCTATTCCATTATTCCATGCACTAGCATTCAGGCAATATCCAGCCTGCTTGAAGCACTCTAATTTGTTCAAAGTAAAAGTGCCGGCCCACCTCGACACTCAATGAAGAGCACCGCGACAGGATTGAATCGGCGCCGCCCAACGACCCGAAAGCCGCCAGCTAGACACGCCACCGGCAGGACGTCCCGCATCGCGTCAGTTTGACACCGTCGGGCGGTGAACCGACGGTGCGGGACACAGATCCAACTACGAGCTTTTTAACCGCAACAACTTTTATATACGCTATTGGAGCTGGAATTACCGCGGCTGCTGGCACCAGACTTGCCCTCCAATTGATACTCCTTAAAGGATTTAAAGTGTAGTCATTCCGATTACGGGGCCTCGGATGAGTCCCGTATCGTTATCTTTCGTCACTACCTCCCCGAGCCGGGAGTGGGTAATTTGCGCGCCTGCTGCCTTCCTTGGATGTGGTAGCCGTTTCTCAGGCTCCCTCTCCGGAATCGAACCCTGATTCCCCGTTACCCGTTACAACCATGGTAGGCGCAGAACCTACCATCGACAGTTGATAAGGCAGACATTTGAAAGATGCGTCGCCGGCACGAAGGCCGTGCGATCAGCCCAAAGTTATTCAGAGTCACCAAAGTAGACGATGGCCGAAACCACCGATTGGTTTTGATCTAATAAAAGCGTCCCTTCCGTCTCCGGTCGGGACTCTGTTGGCATGTATTAGCTCCAGTATTTCCGCAGTTATCCATGTAACTGAAGTACGATCTATTGAACCATAACTGATATAATGAGCCTTCCGCGGTTTCACCTTAATGTGGCTTGCACTTAGACATGCATGGCTTAATCTTTGAGACAAGCATATGATAACTGGCAGGATCAACCAGGTAGCTGTCGTCCACCCGCGAGGGGCTTCGTGAGCGTCTGTTTGAGATAGACCCCGGGTCAAGCCCCGAAAGAGTCCCAGACTCAGCGTGAAATTTTATTTCGTTTTACCGTGAGAATTGCTTCACAGCGCAGGAGAGCACGTCCGCCACTAGGGAGCGCTCGCCGTGTTGCCGGCCCTTCACCACGGGTAAAACAAGCGACGCCCTCCGGCGCACTGGGCTACCTCGGGGGATGTCTTTCAATCCCCTTTTTTCGCCCGCGCTCCGAGAGACACGTCTTTCTTTATTTTAGGGTCCGCGACGGGCACCCTTTCTTTCAGATTCCAACTTCTCCGTCCGACTCTTCGGTAGAATACCGTTCGTCTTAGGTAAGTCGTGCTCTGTAATACTTTCGCTCGGTGAGCAGAGAGTCAATGAAGCTCCTTGTGAGGTTTCCCTCTGGAAGCAATAGTTTTGATCGATTGTCCGCTTTGGGCGGCCGTGACAGAAGCGACAGAGGGCCGCGGACGAGCTGTCGAGGAGGCGCTTTTCGATAACGTGACCGTACGAACACCCCTTGTGAGGGTGCCCGCGCCACGCCGCTGTTCCGTTCACGTCCAACTTGTTTCGAAGCTTTCAACCGCAAGAACCACTCGGGCCGGTAAATCAAAGATTTTCCTTCCTTCGTGGGCGTGGCGGAGTGCATTCATCGCTCGGAGAGTGTTTTGACGGGAGCTACTAGGCTTCGCTCGCCGCCGACTACCAATCCAGGAGGACCCCCTCGGTCTCCATTGCGTGCACCACAAACGACTGATACGAAACGGGACGCTCGCTACTACGAACACAGCGGGATTTCGGACTTGTCGTGCGTAAGCTTACGTACTTCCTTCGTGCGTCCATTTGCTCTGTGCGGCGTGATTTTGCCTCAGGACGCGACTACCGGAAATATTTCAGCTAGAAGCACATTCGACTGGTTGGCGACACCGCGGGTAGGAACGAAAAATACGGACCATGAATCCCACGGATCGCGTGCGACTTACGTACATGGACGCGCCGATGTCACACCGAGGGAAGGCACTTACTCGCGCAGAGCGTTTTCGGCTAACCATCCCAAGCACCAGAAGGTCGACTCTTTTGTCAGGGAAGCGACACAAACCCAGAATTCATTCTCTCTCCTCCTATAGGCGTTTTGACAACACGAACCGCTGTTATTCCCTTTTGAGAGACGTTCACGTACATTCGTCGGGTTTTCACTCGTCGGAAAATACGCTTTCTCTTTGCGGGACGGACTTTTCTCATTCGAAGAGCGCTTGGCACCGTAGAATGGCTACTCATCCGTCCCTGAACGTCTCTCGCGGTAATCGTGTTTCTCTCATACCAGACCTCTCTCCTCCTATAGGCGTTTTGACAACACGAACCGCAGTTATTCCCTTTTGAGCGTCTCTCACGTATATTCGTCGGGTTTTCACTCGTCGGAAAATACGTTTTCTCTTTGCGGGGCGGACTTTCAACATTTTGCAGAGCGTTAGCACCGTAAAAATGCGTACACGTCCGTCCCTGAGCGACACTCGCGGTAATCGTGTTTCTTTCAGACCAGACCTCTCTCCTCCTATAGGCGTTTTGACAACACGAACCGCAGTTATTCCCTTTTGAGCGTCTCTCACGTATATTCGTCGGGTTTTCACTCGTCAGAAAATACGTTTTCTCTTTGCGGGGCGGACTTTCTTCATTTTGCAGAGCGTTAGCACCGTAAAAATGCGTACACGTCCGTCCCTGAGCGACACTCGCGGTGATCGTGTTTCTTTCAGACCAGACCTCTCTCCTCCTATAGGCGTTTTGACAACACGAACCGCAGTTATTCCCTTTTGAGCGACGCTCACGTATATTCGTCGGGTTTCCACCCGTCAGAAAGTACGTTTCCTCTTTGCGGGACGGACTTTTCCTCACTCTCACAGCGCATGCACCGTAAAAATGCGTACTCGTCCGTCCCCGAGCGTCCCTCGCGGTCATCGCGCTCCTCAGCCCGGGCCTCTCTCCTCCTATAGGCGTTTTGGCAACACGAACCGCAGTTATTCCCTTTTGAGCGACGTGCACGTACGCACGCCGGGCCCAGAGGCGTCAGGATATACCTCGCCTCCGCTCGGCGCTGCGGTGGGCGGCCGTTCGCCGCAGCCGAGCCGCACGACTCTATGTCCGAGCGCTGGCGCGCTGCGGACTCTGCGGCGAGCTCGGCCCGCCTCCGTCCCGCGCCGTGAGGCACGGAGACGCAGGCGCGCGGCGGTCCGAGTCCGGCGCGGCGCGCTGCCGAGCCGGCGCTGCCGGCCGCGGCACTGCGTGCTGCGCGCTGCGCGCCGACTCTTACGGCGAGCCCGCAGCCTCTGCGCACTCCGGCGGAGTGCGCCCTGAGGCCGCGGAGCCCGCCGTGAGCGCGGCAGACCGGCCAGACGGCCGGCCCGCCGGCGTGCCGGCTCTCCGCGCGCCGACCGCGGCCGCGGCCGCGCTGCTCGTCACCGTACGGTGCGGAGCTGCGCGGCGCCGTCCCGTGCGCCAGGGCACGGTACGGTGCGGTGCGCTGCGGTGCTGCGCCGTACGCACGAGCACAGCCGCTGCGGTGCGGACTTTTTCCCTGGCCAGTCCGACGGGCACCCGGGATGTCTCCGCGGGTAGAGGGACCGCCCGTCGCCAGCGCGCACGCCCGGCACCGCGCGGAGCGGTGCGGCGCGGCGCGCCGGGCGCCGTCGACACTTAGTCTCTGGCGCGCCCGGCCAGACCCAGCCGCATGGTCTCCTCCTATAGGCGTTTTGACAACACGAACCGCTGTTATTCCCTTGCGAGCGCTCTCCGCCGCATTCTGCCAGTCGCAGGCGCGTCGGAAAGTGGTCGGCGGCCGAAATTTACGGACTTTGGAAGACCTACTCTGGACTTAGAAAAATTTTCGAAAACCAAAATTTTTTTTAACGTCGCGGGGTGTTGTGTGCGTGTCCGCCATACGCCCCCGGACCATTTTGGACCCGCCGTTCAACCGATTGCGTTAGAATGGACCAAAAATAGTCCGAGTCCCCAAATGACCGAATTGGGACGCGACTTCGCTTCGTGCGCGTGCCCGGGGGGTTGGCGACCCGTTCCGGCCCGTGTCCGAAACCCATTGAACCAAATTTTGAACGGAAATGATCCATTATTCCTGGGAGGCGCTAGAAGGACGGGACAAACGCCGTTCCCTCGGGGATCGGACCCGGAGGTCTTGCGCCACCGGCCCAAACGCACCTCCAACACCCTGCGGTCCATTCGAACGCCAAATTGAACAGAAATGATCCTTTATTCCCCCGCGGCGCTAGAGGGACGGGACGAACGCCGTTCCGCCGCGGTCCGGTCCGGGAGGACACGGGACGACGGCCCGGACGCCCCGCCAACACCCGGCGGTCCATTCGAACGCCGTATTGAACGAAAATGATCCTTTATTCCCCCGTGGCGCTAGAGGGACGGGACGAACGCCGTTCCGCCTCGGTCCGGCCCGGGAGGACA
>JANFOE010003086.1:0-10000 GCA_025667525.1 Glebionis coronaria | reverse complement strand
CCGTGCAAACAGCAACGCGGCACAAGGCCACGCTCCGGCGCGGGCTCCACCAGGGGCCAGTGAACGGAACATCCCAACGGGTCGCGACGTCCTACTAGGCGAGAAGTGCAGCCCACCGCACCAGACAGATACCCCCAGGACGAGTGACGCCGTATGACCCGAACCGAAGCCCGAGCTGACGACGCCATCTGAACCCGAGGGCCACCGGCACGGTAAGCTTGAATCTCACCATTCGGACTTTTCGAACTCGTCCGTTTACACCACTTCAGTTTCACGTACTCTTGAACTCTCTCTTCAAAGTTCTTTTCACCTTTCCCTCACGGTACTTGTGTGCTATCGGTCTCGTGGTCATATTTAGCCTTAGATGGAGTTTACCACCCACTTAAGTCTGCACTCTCAAGCAAACCGACTCTAAGGAGAGACCCACACGACAACCGCTCCTGCTCTACGGGCCTGTCACCCTCTGTGTGGCCCCATTCAAGTTGGACTTGAACCAGTGAGCGAGTCGCCGTGTTGACGGGCCCTCCCAAACGCTACATTTCCCGCCGAGCGAGGCCCGGGGGATTCAGCGCTGGGCTCTTCCCTGTTCGCTCGCTGCTACTAGGGGAATCCTTGTTAGTTTCTTTTCCTCGGCTTAGTAATATGCTTAAATTCAGCCGGTAATCTCACCTGAACTGAGGTCGTGAAAGGCGAATCGCGCGGAGGCGAAACGCAAAGTGCGAGAAAATAATGCAAACTGCGCGGTTGCTCTTTGTAAGGCATACCTCCAAGTCTTCAAGACGGGCAGCGCGACGTCGAGTTCGAGAACAAGAAACGTCACACACCCGCCGCTTTTGGCAGAACGTCTGGAGGCTGTCTAGCGCACGAGGGCGCTCTCTGGCTATCCTTTATAAGACGTACCGCTAGGCAGAGTGCTTTCTCTTTACGGGGGAAGCGGTGAAGCGACCACCCTGAGGATTTTAAGAGTACCACGCTTGCGCGCGGAGACTCCAATCTCGCTCTGTCGTAAACGACAGAACAGTCTGGTCTTTGAGTTTGGTCAACCGACCCTCAGTCAGGTGTGGCCCAGGAACAAGTCCTAGGGCCGCAATGTGCGTTCGAATTGTCAATGTTCATGTGTCCTGCAGTTCACATGGCAACGCGCAATTAGCTGCGTTCTTCATCGACCCACGAGCCAAGGGATCCACTGAAATGGTTTGTATTTTTTAAAACATTTTGAAGCCGGCGGAGCGCGTCGCGTGAGCGAGCTCTCGTGTACGGCGACAAGCAGTCAAGAGGAATACTTCCGAAGAAAATTGGAGTCCACCAGCGAAAAAAAAAAAAAAGAAGTCGATGAGACGCGACGCGCCTCATTTTCTCTGTGTGACTTCTTTTTCATCTCTGTACGCTGTTAGCGCGGTTTTAAACTCCCAAACCATCAAGTCGCCTTTTACACCACCGGAGTGGAGGCATGGGTTAGACGGTATGTTGTGACCACCGGGTCGCGTCGGCGCGGATATGGAGAGGCTCTCGCCGCTCCACCGCATTACTATCAGCTCACCGGCAAAGAAGGCGACGCCCGCACTCTGAAATCAAAGCACTGGTCGAGCGAGGCGTACGCACTTCTGTAGGGTGTTTAGCGTCCGATACCGACACTTCATCTGGCCTCCCTGTTTTGGGCCATCTCCCGGTCATCTGCTCCGTCGTTCGATCAGGCAAGCCAGTCGGCGAGAGGACGTCCGCGCCGAGTAGAAGAGAGGAGCGCGCAAGGACCTGGTGACACGAGTGGAATCGAACCGTCTCTGACCGTGTCGGTGGCCCTACCTACGCATCTCGCTCTCTCCCTCTCGGGGGCCGTCCCTCTCCGAGGCGCAATCACGAACTCGGGAACGTAGTGGATTTTTACGACATAAAACCATCGGCGCGCAGAGGCCATACAGCCGTTACCCGCGCGCCTCGAGCGGTACTCTGACAGTCGTATCGTTTTGATTTTTATCGTAAAACTTTGCTTTCGCAAGAATACGGTAATGATCCTTCCGCAGGTTCACCTACGGAAACCTTGTTACGACTTTTACTTCCTCTAAATGATCAAGTTTGGTCATCTTTCCGGCGGCAGCGGCGATCCCGAAGGAACACCGCGCGCCAGTCCGAAGACCTCACTAAATCATTCAATCGGTAGTAGCGACGGGCGGTGTGTACAAAGGGCAGGGACGTAATCAAGGCGTGCTAATGACACGCCTTTACTGGGAATTCCTCGTTCATGGGGAACAATTTCAAGCCCCAATCCCAAGCACGAAGGTGTTTCAGCGGGTTACCCGGACCTTTCGGCCAGGGAGGACACGCTGATACCTTCATTGTAGCGCGCGTGCGGCCCAGAACATCTAAGGGCATCACAGACCTGTTATTGCTCAATCTCGTGCGGCTAGAAGCCGCCTGTCCCTCTAAGAAGATTTGTCTTCGCCGGCTGCAACAAAGGAAGCCGGAAACGACTAGTTAGCAGGCTAGAGTCTCGTTCGTTATCGCAATTAAGCAGACAAATCGCTCCACCAACTAAGAACGGCCATGCACCACCACCCACTGAATCAAGAAAGAGCTCTCAATCTGTCAATCCTTCCAGTGTCCGGGCCTGGTGAGGTTTCCCGTGTTGAGTCAAATTAAGCCGCAGGCTCCACTCCTGGTGGTGCCCTTCCGTCAATTCCTTTAAGTTTCAGCTTTGCAACCATACTTCCCCCGGAATTCAAAAACTTTGGTTTCCCGGAAGCTGCCCGATAAGGCATAAAAAGAACCTTTATCGGATGGCTAGTCAACATCGTTTATGGTTAGAACTAGGGCGGTATCTGATCGCCTTCGAACCTCTAACTTTCGTTCTTGATCAACGAGAACATCCTTGGCAAATGCTTTCGCTTCGGTCCGTCTTGCGACGATCCAAGAATTTCACCTCTAACGTCGCAATACGAATGCCCCCGCCTGTCTCCATTAATCATTACCTCTGGTTCTGAAAACCAACAAAATAGAACCGAGGTCCTATTCCATTATTCCATGCACTAGCATTCAGGCAATATCCAGCCTGCTTGAAGCACTCTAATTTGTTCAAAGTAAAAGTGCCGGCCCACCTCGACACTCAATGAAGAGCACCGCGACAGGATTGAATCGGCGCCGCCCAACGACCCGAAAGCCGCCAGCTAGACACGCCACCGGCAGGACGTCCCGCATCGCGTCAGTTTGACACCGTCGGGCGGTGAACCGACGGTGCGGGACACAGATCCAACTACGAGCTTTTTAACCGCAACAACTTTTATATACGCTATTGGAGCTGGAATTACCGCGGCTGCTGGCACCAGACTTGCCCTCCAATTGATACTCCTTAAAGGATTTAAAGTGTAGTCATTCCGATTACGGGGCCTCGGATGAGTCCCGTATCGTTATCTTTCGTCACTACCTCCCCGAGCCGGGAGTGGGTAATTTGCGCGCCTGCTGCCTTCCTTGGATGTGGTAGCCGTTTCTCAGGCTCCCTCTCCGGAATCGAACCCTGATTCCCCGTTACCCGTTACAACCATGGTAGGCGCAGAACCTACCATCGACAGTTGATAAGGCAGACATTTGAAAGATGCGTCGCCGGCACGAAGGCCGTGCGATCAGCCCAAAGTTATTCAGAGTCACCAAAGTAGACGATGGCCGAAACCACCGATTGGTTTTGATCTAATAAAAGCGTCCCTTCCGTCTCCGGTCGGGACTCTGTTGGCATGTATTAGCTCCAGTATTTCCGCAGTTATCCATGTAACTGAAGTACGATCTATTGAACCATAACTGATATAATGAGCCTTCCGCGGTTTCACCTTAATGTGGCTTGCACTTAGACATGCATGGCTTAATCTTTGAGACAAGCATATGATAACTGGCAGGATCAACCAGGTAGCTGTCGTCCACCCGCGAGGGGCTTCGTGAGCGTCTGTTTGAGATAGACCCCGGGTCAAGCCCCGAAAGAGTCCCAGACTCAGCGTGAAATTTTATTTCGTTTTACCGTGAGAATTGCTTCACAGCGCAGGAGAGCACGTCCGCCACTAGGGAGCGCTCGCCGTGTTGCCGGCCCTTCACCACGGGTAAAACAAGCGACGCCCTCCGGCGCACTGGGCTACCTCGGGGGATGTCTTTCAATCCCCTTTTTTCGCCCGCGCTCCGAGAGACACGTCTTTCTTTATTTTAGGGTCCGCGACGGGCACCCTTTCTTTCAGATTCCAACTTCTCCGTCCGACTCTTCGGTAGAATACCGTTCGTCTTAGGTAAGTCGTGCTCTGTAATACTTTCGCTCGGTGAGCAGAGAGTCAATGAAGCTCCTTGTGAGGTTTCCCTCTGGAAGCAATAGTTTTGATCGATTGTCCGCTTTGGGCGGCCGTGACAGAAGCGACAGAGGGCCGCGGACGAGCTGTCGAGGAGGCGCTTTTCGATAACGTGACCGTACGAACACCCCTTGTGAGGGTGCCCGCGCCACGCCGCTGTTCCGTTCACGTCCAACTTGTTTCGAAGCTTTCAACCGCAAGAACCACTCGGGCCGGTAAATCAAAGATTTTCCTTCCTTCGTGGGCGTGGCGGAGTGCATTCATCGCTCGGAGAGTGTTTTGACGGGAGCTACTAGGCTTCGCTCGCCGCCGACTACCAATCCAGGAGGACCCCCTCGGTCTCCATTGCGTGCACCACAAACGACTGATACGAAACGGGACGCTCGCTACTACGAACACAGCGGGATTTCGGACTTGTCGTGCGTAAGCTTACGTACTTCCTTCGTGCGTCCATTTGCTCTGTGCGGCGTGATTTTGCCTCAGGACGCGACTACCGGAAATATTTCAGCTAGAAGCACATTCGACTGGTTGGCGACACCGCGGGTAGGAACGAAAAATACGGACCATGAATCCCACGGATCGCGTGCGACTTACGTACATGGACGCGCCGATGTCACACCGAGGGAAGGCACTTACTCGCGCAGAGCGTTTTCGGCTAACCATCCCAAGCACCAGAAGGTCGACTCTTTTGTCAGGGAAGCGACACAAACCCAGAATTCATTCTCTCTCCTCCTATAGGCGTTTTGACAACACGAACCGCTGTTATTCCCTTTTGAGAGACGTTCACGTACATTCGTCGGGTTTTCACTCGTCGGAAAATACGCTTTCTCTTTGCGGGACGGACTTTTCTCATTCGAAGAGCGCTTGGCACCGTAGAATGGCTACTCATCCGTCCCTGAACGTCTCTCGCGGTAATCGTGTTTCTCTCATACCAGACCTCTCTCCTCCTATAGGCGTTTTGACAACACGAACCGCAGTTATTCCCTTTTGAGCGTCTCTCACGTATATTCGTCGGGTTTTCACTCGTCGGAAAATACGTTTTCTCTTTGCGGGGCGGACTTTCAACATTTTGCAGAGCGTTAGCACCGTAAAAATGCGTACACGTCCGTCCCTGAGCGACACTCGCGGTAATCGTGTTTCTTTCAGACCAGACCTCTCTCCTCCTATAGGCGTTTTGACAACACGAACCGCAGTTATTCCCTTTTGAGCGTCTCTCACGTATATTCGTCGGGTTTTCACTCGTCAGAAAATACGTTTTCTCTTTGCGGGGCGGACTTTCTTCATTTTGCAGAGCGTTAGCACCGTAAAAATGCGTACACGTCCGTCCCTGAGCGACACTCGCGGTGATCGTGTTTCTTTCAGACCAGACCTCTCTCCTCCTATAGGCGTTTTGACAACACGAACCGCAGTTATTCCCTTTTGAGCGACGCTCACGTATATTCGTCGGGTTTCCACCCGTCAGAAAGTACGTTTCCTCTTTGCGGGACGGACTTTTCCTCACTCTCACAGCGCATGCACCGTAAAAATGCGTACTCGTCCGTCCCCGAGCGTCCCTCGCGGTCATCGCGCTCCTCAGCCCGGGCCTCTCTCCTCCTATAGGCGTTTTGGCAACACGAACCGCAGTTATTCCCTTTTGAGCGACGTGCACGTACGCACGCCGGGCCCAGAGGCGTCAGGATATACCTCGCCTCCGCTCGGCGCTGCGGTGGGCGGCCGTTCGCCGCAGCCGAGCCGCACGACTCTATGTCCGAGCGCTGGCGCGCTGCGGACTCTGCGGCGAGCTCGGCCCGCCTCCGTCCCGCGCCGTGAGGCACGGAGACGCAGGCGCGCGGCGGTCCGAGTCCGGCGCGGCGCGCTGCCGAGCCGGCGCTGCCGGCCGCGGCACTGCGTGCTGCGCGCTGCGCGCCGACTCTTACGGCGAGCCCGCAGCCTCTGCGCACTCCGGCGGAGTGCGCCCTGAGGCCGCGGAGCCCGCCGTGAGCGCGGCAGACCGGCCAGACGGCCGGCCCGCCGGCGTGCCGGCTCTCCGCGCGCCGACCGCGGCCGCGGCCGCGCTGCTCGTCACCGTACGGTGCGGAGCTGCGCGGCGCCGTCCCGTGCGCCAGGGCACGGTACGGTGCGGTGCGCTGCGGTGCTGCGCCGTACGCACGAGCACAGCCGCTGCGGTGCGGACTTTTTCCCTGGCCAGTCCGACGGGCACCCGGGATGTCTCCGCGGGTAGAGGGACCGCCCGTCGCCAGCGCGCACGCCCGGCACCGCGCGGAGCGGTGCGGCGCGGCGCGCCGGGCGCCGTCGACACTTAGTCTCTGGCGCGCCCGGCCAGACCCAGCCGCATGGTCTCCTCCTATAGGCGTTTTGACAACACGAACCGCTGTTATTCCCTTGCGAGCGCTCTCCGCCGCATTCTGCCAGTCGCAGGCGCGTCGGAAAGTGGTCGGCGGCCGAAATTTACGGACTTTGGAAGACCTACTCTGGACTTAGAAAAATTTTCGAAAACCAAAATTTTTTTTAACGTCGCGGGGTGTTGTGTGCGTGTCCGCCATACGCCCCCGGACCATTTTGGACCCGCCGTTCAACCGATTGCGTTAGAATGGACCAAAAATAGTCCGAGTCCCCAAATGACCGAATTGGGACGCGACTTCGCTTCGTGCGCGTGCCCGGGGGGTTGGCGACCCGTTCCGGCCCGTGTCCGAAACCCATTGAACCAAATTTTGAACGGAAATGATCCATTATTCCTGGGAGGCGCTAGAAGGACGGGACAAACGCCGTTCCCTCGGGGATCGGACCCGGAGGTCTTGCGCCACCGGCCCAAACGCACCTCCAACACCCTGCGGTCCATTCGAACGCCAAATTGAACAGAAATGATCCTTTATTCCCCCGCGGCGCTAGAGGGACGGGACGAACGCCGTTCCGCCGCGGTCCGGTCCGGGAGGACACGGGACGACGGCCCGGACGCCCCGCCAACACCCGGCGGTCCATTCGAACGCCGTATTGAACGAAAATGATCCTTTATTCCCCCGTGGCGCTAGAGGGACGGGACGAACGCCGTTCCGCCTCGGTCCGGCCCGGGAGGACACGGGGCACCGCCCCAGACGCCCAGCCAACACCCGGCGGTCCATTCGAACGCCGTATTGAACGAAAATGATCCTTTATTGCCCCGCGGCGCTAGAGGGACGATACGAGCGCCGATCCTTCGCGGGCCGGCCCAGGAGGACTCTGGCCATCGGCCTCGACTCACCTCTAGCGCACCGCGGTCCATTCGAACCCTGTTTTGAACGAAAATGGTCCATTAATCCCTCGCGGCGCTACTCGGACAGGGCGAGCGTCGTGCCGCCGCGGGCCGGCCCGGGGGGACTCGGGCCAGCGGCCCCGACGCACCTCTTACACCCCGCAGACCATTCGAACGCTTAATTGAACAGAAATGATCCATTATCCACCCGTTGCGCTGGGAGGGCGGGACGAACGCCGTGCCTTCACTGATCGGCGCAGGAGGGCTGGCGCTGCCCGCCCGGACGCGAGTCCCACACGCCACGGGCCATACGAGCCCGCCAAACGATCATTAATGGTCCTTTATTCCCCGCGGGCGACAAGGGCGAGGTGCCTACGCGCACTCAACGGCATCGCGAGACGGACACCGGGCCGCACGGGCCACGGACTCCGACTACCGAGACTGGTCGGTCGGTCAGTCAGCAGGCCGGCCGGCCAGCCCAGGCTTGCGCCGGGACGGATCGAAAATGAGCCGTCAGTCCGGGGACTCACTCTTGCGCTCCGGGCAGGGCAAAATGAAAGAAAAGAAGGGGTGATGCCAACGACATGGGGAGTTCCCAGGCGGTCTCCCATCCAAGTACTAACCCCACCCAGCGCTGCTTGACTTCGGTGTTCGGATGAGAACCGGTAGACCCAGCGCGGTATGGCCGTTGGCTGAAGGGACTCGGGCGCGGAGTCCCCTTGAGCCGGCCGGGCCCCCGATCCCAAGTGACTCGACATCGAGGACGCGATTCAAAACGAGACTCTGCTTCACGCACAAGGCCTAGCATATCTCCATGGCACACACATAGGCCACTTGCAGCACATCGAGGCCAGAAAAAAAAAGCTCCTGGCCACCGTGCCGGCCGGACTCGGCCCATCATCAGGCCGCATGCAGCCGGGCCGGCCGGACTCGGACTCGGACTCGGACTCGAACTTCACCGCGGCTGCGGAGGCTGGCATGCTGAGCCAACCCACACGGGGCGGCGCTCAGCCTAGCCAAGTCCAGTCCAGTCCGGGTCCCAGGCCCAGGCCCAGCGGCCCCGAGTCTTTGGCACCACCCGACCGGCCCGGGGCCCCTCCGAGGACCAGATTTTGGCACCCAGGAGAGCCCTCCCAGAGCCCTCCCCGGCCACGCACCGAACCCATACACTATATATATACTCAAAATCGTATTTTTCGGCGCGCTTCGCGCGCAGGTAAGTAAGTCTTATACCTAAACGCAGCTCTTACGAGGTCTATCCTCGATCAAAAGAACTTAGAAAAAAAAAGGCGAGGAGGAGAACGGCTGCCGCACACCTCTCTGACGCCTCGCTAAAGCACAAGAGCGCGGCGCCCCGCGAGGAGCGCGACACAGACCCGAAATGCATCGAGTCTGCACGCGCTCTCGCAGAGACGCCGCGCAGCTTGGCTGTCGCAAAGGCGATCAAATGAGAGGGCACAGCGCCGTACTCCTCCTCGCCTTTGAGAGCGGAGGAGAGAATAGCGACGCGGGTGTTTCCTGCCTGTAGCTCCGCCGTGCGCGAAGGCACGGAGGGAGACTGGTGAATCCACATTCACGAATCTCCCAAGCGGAAGGCAGAGTCTTAACGGATCGCAGCGTGATAACTGCTCTACCGCTGACAACACCTCGCCAGGTACGTAAGTCGTCTACAAACGATTCCGAGTCCCGACTCCGAAAAACCCTTGGTCTACTGCAAGCCGGGGGCCGCAACTTCAGGTGTTTCAATCCCTGGTCACAGCCGTTCCGGCACAGCACACGGCGGGGCACAACGCGACGACTGACCGTAAGGAACAGCCGCCTAGCATAGTCACATAGACTGTACTCGCCTTTCGGCACACGAGACTCCCAGATGTATCGTCGCCAACGACGATCTAGCGCGGATTCGGCCTTAGAGGCATTCAGGCATAATCCAACAGATGGTAGCATCGCTCCACCGGTCGATCGACCGAGGGCGTGAACCAGAGGTCTGAACAACCAGTTCCTCTCGTACTGTGGTTGATTACTATCGCAACGACATTTATAGTCATCAGAAGGGTAAAACTAACCTGTCTCACGACGGTCTAAACCCAGCTCACGTTCCCTATTTGCGGGTGAACAATCCGACGCTTGGCGAATTCTGCTTCGCAATGATAGGAAGAGCCGACATCGAAGGATCAAAAAGCGACGTCGCTATGAACGCTTGGCCGCCACAAGCCAGTTATCCCTGTGGTAATTTTTCTGACACCTCTTGCTGAAAACTCTTCAAGCCAAAAGGATCGATAGGCCTTGCTTTCGCAGTCCCTGTGCGTACTGAACATCGGGATCAAACCAGCTTTTGCCCTTTTGCTCTACGCGAGGTTTCTGTCCTCACTGAGCTGGTCTTAGGACACCTACGTTATTCTTTGATAGATGTACCGCCCCAGTCAAACTCCCCGCCTGATAATGTCCTCGAATC
>JANFOE010003085.1:0-45826 GCA_025667525.1 Glebionis coronaria | reverse complement strand
ATATATATATATATATATATATATATATATATATATATATATATATATATATATATGTATGTATATATATGAATATATATATATATATATATATATATATATATATATATATATATATATATATATATATATATATATATATATATATGTATATATATATATATATATGTATATATATATATATATATATATATATATATATATATATATATATATATATATATATATATATATATATATATATATATATATATATATATATATATATATATATATATATATATATATATATATATATATATATATATATATATATATATATATATATATATATATATATATATATATATATATATATATATATAACAGGAAGGAAATGCCACATAAGCACTCTTTAATCCACGTCATCATTTTTTTATCATGAAATTCCGAAAATTAATTTTAAAAAGTATGTCACTAGCGTGGTTCGAACTTAGATCAAGCTGTCCAGACACAAACATCTCAACCGGTGAACCAAGACACTTTTGTTGATTGTGAATTACAAAACAAACTAATTAAGGTGATGGACATAATCGACTAAGTTAAGTAACGAATATACAAAAACCCAAACACGAGTCGTCTTAAACCCATCTCTCAACGATTTTCTTTCAAACCCTAAATTAATTGTTTTCGAAATCCTAATAGCATTCATTCATACTGTGTTAGTTGAGTTATGAATTATATAAAAGTTAACAATGATTTTGGAGATCACGCTGATTTTTTTTTCTAATGCACAAGTATTCATCGTTCATCATCCTTGACCATCTTCTTTGGTATAATATAGTTATTAATGTTTTTATCAGCTCTTATATTAATAATGATAATGTACAGATACTCATGTGTATTATTTGTATGTTATTGGTTTTCTATCATCTATGTTGATTTTGGTTTTCTATCATCTTAATTTGAATTGCACAGTAAGTTTCAATCCAGTAATAGTTATGATAAATTTAATTTAATTCAATATTTATATATCTAATATTATCCAGTAATCTTCAATCCAGTAATAGGGCTTCGATTTGGCAGCCACGAATACCAGCAGGAGACAGATGAGTGCTTAGTGAAATTACTTTTGCTAATTAGTAGCTTGGTTTTCATGTGTCATACGTGGAACTATTAACAGCAAATAATCTCATTGGTTCCAACCTCAATGACATGTCAGATCCTTATCCAATCATCACTTAAAAAGGCTAAATGATCTGTTCGGATTGATCTTTGATAGGTGTATCCTAATCGATGGTCCGAAGGTGAATATAAAGAAAACCAGGTTTGTTTATTTAGTTAAGGGAAGATATTTATTTATACATAGCATGGAGCCATGAGATCTTATGGTTGTTATCTAATTTATTATTTGTCATCACAGTTCCTTATTTCACTTCAGCATGATTATATTAAAAGTGATAAAATCTTAGTTCTGAACTTCTGATTTTTAATATGTACTATTGGTTTATTGTATAAATGGCTTACTATAAATGCACAAAAACATACAAAAACAAAACTGCAAAAGCAAATACAGATTTTAAACTCGCGAGCTCACGAAATTCTCCTTAGTGTTGCAAGATAGTGTTAAACGAGCAGTTTCCACAGCGTGGCCCCAACCAGCCAGTTGTGTTTAGGTTACTGGGAACAAAGAGCTTTGTTATATATTAGGTGATATTGTGTATGAATCAAGAATGTCTTTCCATTTACTATATAACTTGTTGTTTTAATGTGAAATACCGGACAGATAATTATAATGGTGAGCAGGTGAATGGTCTAGATGCAAATCCAGCAGATGTTAGAAGAGAAGTCGCAAGAACAAGAGCAACTCCAAATCTTTCTGATGCATATCCATCAATGGTTAACCCGGTGGTCTATTTAACTGCTCCAACAAAGGTTTGCTTCTATAAAATACGAAGTAATGTAGTTTCTATTGATGCCCATATATAGCACATAATTGAGGCTACAAGTTATTCACTACTAATAGTATAACAGTAAGACTAAAAAGCATAGACAAAAGAACTCTGAAATGCGCCAATGTGCGAATATCCATTAGATCTTTATCAAATAATCAGTGAGTTGAACATATTCTTATTCAATGCAATTCTTTCCAGATTCTGGTGGTTATAATGGAAAACCTAAGACGGAGAATGCAAACGACTTCTTTACACAAAATCATATGCGCCATCTTATGAGCCGCGACGACTAATACGAACCGGAGTAATCCTCCATTTTAGAAGTAACAATATTCAATCTTTTTTTTATCTTTAGATTATGGTTTATTTCTTCATTTTGTTGCTTATTTATCATATGTTATAACTGTAGTGGATCCGATGGCTATGGAAATAGAGCATCAATGTATTGTGGAACTGATGTTCCTGAAACAATTCCACAACAATTTTCTAGATACCAATCTACGTGGCCGCATGCTCCAAAAGGCTATCCTTCATGGCTTCCTATTTGAGGCTGATATCTCGTGGATCATTGCATGATTTTTTTAAAGAGTCACAAGTCTGCACAATAATGTAACTCTCTCATTCTCAGATAACAATTTACATCATATAATATTTGCTTATAACACCATTCGCATGTTTCGTCCAGGTCTCACATCGGTGTTTCTGAAAAATTCATAATGGAACTATTCTGATTACATAATTTGTAAGGCAACATAAATGGATGGAAGCTTAATTTATAGCTTGGAGTTTCATATTTTTTCATATTGTCTAATTAATATAGACTCCATATGCAGGTGTTTAAAAGTTAAGCAACTCAAATGGCTATCTAAAATAAAATTGGAAGTCTCATGAGTATCGGATCATTGTAATCAACAGGCATATGACATGACTATATATGTATAATGCTTTCGGATGCATGTCTGCCAAGCTCTTTGTTGGTGGTATGTATATTAATCAAGTTTATTTTATTATAATTTTTTTGGTTTTTGTTTCCGCTGCATGCCTTCACTTAATTAAGTATAGTTACAAAGTCAACAAAAGATGGTCACTTGCTGTAGACTGTTTAGTCGGTCAATCACTCTCTTATATGGTTAAATACTTATATGCTAATAACATAGTGCACCTAAATTCTGGCTTTAAAGTGAATGTTATAAAGTGTAAATTTTGTTTGAAACCGACTAATAAGTATTAGAAAGTCGGGTTGTCATCCTCCTTTTAAAGTTTACATGAATGTAATTAATGTGGTTCAGGACTCTTTTTGTAGGATTATACAAAAAGATTAATTCTAGGTAAATTGTCATGCACAAACTGTGATGGACGGTCTTCCCCAGGCCCGCCTGACACCTATTTTCCCACAAAACAGAAACCGATCATTAGCTTTAAGCTTTGATATACATAGGCCTTCAACTGGGTTGATACAATCACATATCCAGTGAGAGGCTGGACTGGTCGTATACCTAGCTAGCGATATTGATATATACATATTTTTTGTTATTATTATAGTGTCTTATTAAAATAAGTAAATTTTTTAAAATAAGCAATCCAACACCCCCTAAATTTCATATTTAGTTTCTAAACTTGAATATATTATTTATATTTTTTATTCATATGTTCTTTTTATAGAAGGATTGCAGCTCAACTTCTGCATCTTATATACATCAGTCTTGAACTCGATCAGGCTACAACAATGGCGAGTATGAATTTTTATCGTTTTTCAAAATGGCCGATATACAAGTGCTATATGTTGGGGTTTTCCAGGTTAGTTATAAAACTATGCAGTTGTTATTTAGGACTTTCTTGCGACCAAACCTTTCCATATATACTGTATTTCGAGGATGTTCTTAACATTGTAATACTTGCTCTGACGATCGAATTTAATGTCACATATTCTAAGTCACTTGAGAAGGACATAGTGAGATCCCGGTCAATGCTTTGTGGAAAAAAGTCGAGTGACAAGAGCAAACTTAACTGCTTTTTGAAAATGGTTACTTAGTAAATAAAAATAAAAATTACAATGTACTTTCTTTTGACTTAAAGCTGTACCAGAGAACTATAATCTCCTATCCATATTTACACATTAGATAACTGTATTATTGACTTCTTGGACTCTGTCAATATTAATTTTTACCCTTTCTATGATATAGGTTGCAAATTATCCCATTAGCAGATCGGCAGGTTGTACAAAGGTGTGCGTCATTTTGAATTTGATGCCTTTTCATTTGTAAGTACTAAATTAGTAAATTACTAACTGTAATCGAACCTATAAGTAGAAGTTTATAGGATAATTTAAGCTTTTTATTGAAGTTCTCATTTAGAAGCTCAACCTACCTGTAAAAGTGTCATAGTTGAAGTATAGTTGTTTTACATGTGTCTTATGCACCTACGACACATGAAAACCATGCTACTAACAATCTCATAGGCGCTAACCTCAGTGGCTTGCATGTCAGTTTCACAATTATTCTTCGTTTTTAAACTCATCCAAATAAAGACCATCTAATAGGTTTGATGTTCCCATTATCAACATTTACTTCTAGAGATATCACTCTAAATACATATTTTTATTGATTTTTGCATGTCCTGAACTTTTTGGGCATGTTGCAAAGGAAGCATCTGATTTGGTCATAGAAGATGATAATTAGGGTTTGAATGCCTAACCGCCAGGTTTCTATTATATATACAGAAAGTAATCCAAATTGTCATTGTTGAAGAAATATTATATCGATTATTCCTATGTTATTTACTCTACAACCATGATCTTTTATGCTTGAATCCGTTGATGCTATTAGCTTTTTGTACATGATGTAAAACCACATAACTATAAATTTTGGAAGATTTTTGTAGTTGAAAATCAATACTGTTATTATGACAGTTTTTTGAGACTACTCATTCCAAGAACAAATATATCAACCATCATATATTTTCACCTTTTTTAGGAATTAAGTGTTATTGTTCCTGCTCGGGAAAAACATCATCAAGTTCCTTTTTTTTCTGGCTACCTAAATAGACAACAGTCAAAAGTGTAATTAGTAAGTGACATCAATATTTTACTTTGTTACATCGCGGCACTATTGATTGTTAGTGCACTTCATCTTTTAATCACATTTATATTTGTGGTTATCATTGTTCCACAAATTTGGATATGAAGGTATAGTGTGGATTAGCATAAGACACATCAAGAACTGGAGGGCAGGATGTTTCACTTAATGAATTATACAGTCAATCTGCTATCCACATTGCCGCTTCTCACGCATTGAGGCCAAATTATTTGGTCCTTGTCTTTTGTCTCTTAACTATTCTTAGAATGTAAATTTCTTCTTTTCGCCAGCAATAGACGTTTTAGTCGGTGCATGATATAAATTTAACCTGAGGTTTTATGATCATAGGTCTACACGAGTGCCTTGAAACTTGTGTCATCCATGGTAAGAAGCTGATTGTCATCATTTCGAAGCCGGATTGGTAGGTGTTTCTTTGCATGCTTATAGAAGAGCATTAAATCAGGTAAATAGGTATCTGAAGTATTTGGACTTAGGAGATCTAGAAATAACACATGTTTCTAGAGGGCTTATAATTTCAGTTACCATTATATGACATAGGTTCGCTCCAGAATCCGAGAGATCCATTTATTTTTATCAGACCCTGTTAACAAGAGGCATGCGTCGACTTAAATCAGTTGTGGAACTGGCATAGAACAAGAAAAGGCGTTTCTATACAGGTAAGTTTTTACTTTATATATTCATATACTGAACGTCCCATGAATCAGTGGGGTAGTAACCTTGACCATATATACTTTGTTTTTTATTATTTATATTTCATTAAGCTTAATGTAATCATCGGTAAGGTTCCAACCCTTTTGCGCAATTTTCCCGGTAATATATTTAGCACGAGAACATGTACTTTAGCTCAGAAATATTTACGGAAACTACTTGAATTGCCTTCGGTTCCCCTGTGTCAAATTTGTTCCATAACTATGCAAATATTAAAATATATATAGAGAATCAATTACCGAATAAGCATTTGAGCTATGCATTCATAAATATAACTGATCCATATCAGGTTGTGCAAAGTGCCATGGTATTATTTATATTTACTGTATAGCATGCTCATTTGTTTAAAGTGCTACATAGTTTGAAATAATGTTTCTTTGAAATCGTGCGTCTTATTTTCACAGGGAGCCGTCCTTCAATCGATAAAAGCTCTTTCTACTTCTGTCCACCATCATCTTGAAAAATATAGCCAAACATCAAGTAACTGAACTATTGTATGGACAATACGAGTTTGATTTCATTCTGAGAACTAAGATGAGGTATGCCCATACATTACGTGGTTACATGGAAAAACCTGCACAAGCAAGCAACAATAATAACTATACAACACCTTTCAAAAAGCATCAAGATGATGAGGAGTCGATTATTATCTCTGATTATTCTGATGTCACCAACATTTGTCTTGATAATGGGTGTTTGACAACTGATGAAAATGACATTGAAGGGAAGGCGTGTATAAAGAAGGTGTTGCCAAGTAACTGTCTTCAAGAACTCACTGTCTTCAAGAACTCAAAGGACTACATCGGCTAATAAGTCGGATGGTTGCATCTGCTAGCATAGGCGTATTAAATTAACTAAACAATATCACACTGGACCACTTTTTAGAGCTTGAAGATACATACACTTGACAAAGTTAGAGTCATAAGATGCAAAGGTTGTCCTTGAGCATTTTTTTCGTTTAATTCACCATGACATGAAGCCACAAAACATGTTAATGTGTGGTGGTAGTGTTGTTATGGTTGTTTGGATACCTGACAATGGCTTTTAATTACAAAAATTATGTCATTTTTAATTATATGTATTAATGTTAGCAAAACAATAGAAGGATCGTATCTTTCATTGTAGTCTTTTATGCAACACACACATCGTAAGACTGGAAATACTAAGGATGTAAAATTTGTGCTAACATTGGGTTTATACAACTACCGAATGAAATAGCAGTAGGTTTTTATTTAAAATCATTTAAAGTGCCATTTGGTTGGGGTATATTGGAGGATATTCAAAATATTTACATTTTGATTTTCTCCGAATATTGTGTTTGGTATGCTCAACGAATGAATTTAAATTTTCCCGAAATGCCAAAATGAAGGATATTAGAATTACTCCAAAAAGTGAGGAATTTAATTTACTTGAAAATTATTTTTCATAAACCTTTTTTCTAGCCATTTTTGTTCGGGGTTTTATTTTTATATAAAAAATTATAAAATTTAAAAAATCTATATAACTTTTTTTTTTTGGTTTTTACTCTTTTAAATAAAGTTTATGTAAAAATATTTTTATGAAACTCAAAGCAAAAATAAAATTTACGCAAAAATTTTATCAAAAATGCTAATTCCTCCTACAAAATCATCCCACATATCCTTCTACACAGGATCTTGACACGTGGCAGAATTGACGGTTTAAATCTTGAGAGATAATAAGTGGGAAAAATGTATATTTTATAATTGTGTGTGTAGGAAGATATATAGGATGATTTTGTAGGAAGATTTAGCGTTGCTCAAAATTTATATAAATTCTTATAAAATTATTTTATAAAATTTATAAAAAATTATAATAAATCATTGAAATATTTTATAAAATTTATGTAAATTTTTATAAAATTTTTATAAATCTTTTTATAAAACTAATATAAATTTTTTATATAAATTTTATATAAAAATTTATAGAAACTTTTTATAAAATTTAAATAAATTTTTTATAAAATTTATAAAATTTATATAAAAATTTAATCAAATTTAAATAAAATTTTTATACATCTATAGATTTTTTATAGAATTTGTATAAATTGTTTATAAAATTTATATGAATTGTTTATAAAATACTATATAAATGTTTTATTAAATTTATCGAATATTTTTTATGAAAAAGTGAAAATTCGATTTTACTCTTTTAAATATAAAATTAATATAAATAATATTAGTATGTTAATTGGTTCACTAAAAATCACGATTTCAAAATATTATGAATTTCTGCCTATCAAACAGGCATAGGCATTTTAAATTATGGATTTTTAAATTCTTAGGAATTTTAATTACTAGAATTTAGAATTCTAGAATTTTAAAATCTTGAACCAAACGACACCTAGAGATATATTCAATTTGAATGCTTCTGCAAACTTTGATAAGATTATGAAGTAAAGTGTGAATCTATTTCTGTTGGTACCAAGTGAAGTTAATTTTGTAACCTTTATAAGTTTTGTAGTAATATATCTCCACATTTCCACAAACAAACAAAAAAATATGGCCCATAAGTTATACGGGGTGTTTGGTTTTGAGCTGTAATCTATATGCTTATTTGCGATTGAAATAAGCTATTTTATTTAAAAGTAGTAGAGGGGTTGATTCTTAAAAAGGCTTATCCCGAAAACATTAGAAGATAAATACAAAAACTTCAGAAACAATCATCTATTTTTTTTGTAGTTGTCTACTCTTTTTATGAAACGTAATCACATTTTCATAATGTTAGTTTTTTGCATTGTTTAAAAGTACATTATATCTATAATTCATGCGTGCACGAAATTCCTATTTCCTTCAATGATAAAAACTCAAATTTCACTGATATCATAAAATTGTGTACACATGCTATCTTGCACTTTCACATTTATGTTTCATAAATAAGTATGACCATTTTAAAATAGTTAAATATGAAAATAACTAACATAACTTAGGACATTTACGACAGTAATTGAATCTTTCGTTCCACGTCAATAAGGTTTAGGACCTTTTGAATTAATAAACCTATTTTTATTATAGTATAAAATTTTTAAAACTTTATAATGGTTTCACATAACACATGCATTAAATTCTGAAGAGGTATAATATTTAGGACATTTTCATGTCACCCTATTAAAGTTTTTTTTCGAAATAGACCTCTCATAATGAATGCTTTTATAAATTCAAGTTGAAAAAATATACTTCAAGTCATGCCAAATAATTATGCATTAAAAAGAACTATACTAAAGAAAGCATTAAATAACCAACGATATGCTTCATAAAACTACAAAAAAATAGTTACCCAAATAAAAAAATTGTAGAAACAGTTATTTTCGTAAATGAAAAGGTTAAACAACAAATACGAGTCATGCAGATTGATAATGCATTAAAAGACAACTATATTAAAAACTAAATTTCTAAACATATATTTATCAATTAATAAAAGTTAAACGACAATCAAAAGTTGTGCCCGTCCATCGGACGGGTTTTGCCACTAGTATATATATATATATATATATACACATATATACATATATTATATATATATATATATATATATATATATATATATATATATACTAGCCTTTAGACCCGTCCGGTGGACGGGCTAGCTTTATGTATATATATTTTTAATGAAAATCGAATTTATGTGTGTTTGTATTAGAAGTTTAGTATATATAGTGTTAGTTATGGCATTGATATTTTAATAATGTAGCATAGAATAGACAAAAATAACGTAGTTTAAGATATTTTATTTATTTAAGAATATTATGAGTTAATTGAATTTACATACGTTAACGGTATGAATAAGTTTGTTACATAAATTTTTTTTAGAATTTTAATAATAGTGTATAAATATATTATGTATTTTTGAATTTTATGAGGTAAAAAATTTTGTATATGTTAATGTTATGAATAAGGTTTTTACATTATTTTTTTTGAAATTAATATTATTGTTGTGCATTTTAATAAAATTTTGTATTAAAGGCATTGTTACACCATCCTTCCGTATATATTTTTATAAAATTTTGTATTTAAGGCATCATTTGTAACTGATATATATATTTTATAGAATTTTGTATTTAAAGCATCATTTGTAATTCCTATTTTATTTTTGAAGCATTTTATGGAATCATTTTTATAGAATTTTGAATTTAAGGCATTGTTTCACCATCCTTCCTTATATATTTTTATATAATTTTTTATTTAGGGCATCATTTGTAATACTTATATATATATTTATATAATTTTGTATTTAAGGCATCATTTGTAATTCCTATTTTATTTATGAAGTATTTTATGGAATCATTTTAATAAAATTTTGTATTTAAGGCATTGTTTCACCATCCTTCCTTATATATTTTTATAGAATTTTGTATTTAAGGCATCATTTGTAATTCCTATATATATTTTTATAGAATTTTATATTTAAGGCATCATTTGTAATTCCTATTTTATTTTTGAAGCATTTTATGGAATCATTTTTATAGAATTTTATATTTAAGGCATTGTTTCACCATCCTTCCTTATATATTTTATAGAATTTTGTATTTAAGGCATCATTTGTGATTCCTATATATATTTTTATAGAATTTTGTATTTAAGGCATCATTTGTAATTCCTATTTTATTTTTGAAGCATTTTATGGAATCATTTTTATAGAATTTTGTATTTAAGGCATTGTTTCACCATCTTCATTATATATTTTTATATAATTTTGTATTTAAGGCATCATTTGTGATTCCTATATATATTTTTATAGAATTTTGTATTTAAGGCATCATTTGTAATTCCTATTTTATTTTTGAAGCATTTTATGGAATCATTTTTATAGAATTTTGTATTTAAGGCATTGTTTCACCATCTTCATTATATATTTTTATATAATTTTGTATTTAAGGCATCATTTGTAATTCCTATATATATTTTTATAGATTTTGTATTTAAGGCATCATTTGTAATTCCTATTTTATTTTTGAAGTATTTTATGGAATCATTTTAATAAAATTTTGTATTTAAGGCATTGTTTCACCATTATTCATTATATATATTTATACAATTTTTTATTTAAGGCATCACTTGTAATTCCTATATATATTTTTATAGAATTTTATATTTAAGGCATCTTTTGTAATTCCTATTTTACTTTTGAAGCATTTTATGGAATTATTTTTTATAAAATTTTGTATTTAAGGCATTGTTTCACCATCCTTCCCTATATATTTTTATATAGATTTGTATTTAAGGCATCATTTATAACTCCTACATATATTTTTATAGAATTTTGTATTTAAGGCATTATTTGTAATTCCTATTTTATTTTTGAAGCATTTTATGGAATCATTTTTATAAAATTTTGTATTTAAGGCATTGTTTCACCATCCTTCCTTATATATTTTTATAGAATTTTGTATTTAAGGCATCATTTGTAATTCATATATATTTTTATAGAATTTTGTATTTAAGGCATCATTTGTAATTCCTATTTTATTTTTGAAGCATTTTATGGAATATTTTTTATAAAATTTTGTATTTAAGGCATTGTTTCACCATCTTTCCTTATATAGTTTTATAGAATTTTGTATCTAAGGCATCATTTGTAATTCCTATATATATTTTGATGAAATTTGTATTTAGGGCATCATTTGTAATTCCTATTTTATTTTTAAATCATTTTATGGAATCACTTTTATAGAATTTTGTATTTAAGGCATTGTTTCACCATCCTTTCTTATATATTTTTATAGAATTTTGTATTTAAGGCATCATTTGTAATTCCTATATATATTTATATAGAATTTTGTATTTAAGGCATCATGTGTAATTCCTATTTTATATTTGAAGCATTTATGGAATAATTTTTATATAATTTTGTATTTAAGGTATTGTTTCACCATCCTTCCTTATATATTATTTATAGAATTTTTTATTTAAGGCATCTTTTGTAATTTCTATTTTCTTTTTGAAGCATTTTTGGAAACCATTTAATGAAATACATGTGTCATTTTAATAGAATTTTGTACTTAAGGAATTGTTTCACCATCTTCGTATATTATTTTTGAAGCATTTAGTTATTTTATAAAATTTTGTATTTAAGGCATTGTTTCACCATTCTTCCTTATATATTTTTATAGAATTTTGTATTTAAGGCATCATTTGTAATTCCTATATATATTTATATAGAATTTGTATTTAAGGCATCATGTGTAATTCATATTTTATATTTGAAGCATTTTATGGAATCATTTTTATAGAATTATATATTTAAGGCATTGTTTCACCATACTTCCTTATATTTTTTTATAGAATTTTGTATTTAAGACGTCTTTTATAATTCCTATTTTCTTTTTGAAGCATTTATGGAAACCATTTAATGAATTACATGTGTCATTTTAATAGAATTTTGTATTTAAGGAATTGTTTCACCATCCTTCCTATATAAGGGTTCTTTATATATATATATATATATATATATATATATATATATATATATATATATATATAGAGAGAGAGAGAGAGAGAGAGAGAGGGGCGAGTTATATGCATAACCTATTTTAGGTGTAAAACTCTACAGAACTATTTTGGACCAATAAGAAATTAGTATTGTTAAATCTTTTTATTTAATTCAAAAGGGAATAATAGTAAAACACATTTTTAATTTATTTTTGATTTTCTATAACTAAAAAAAGTTTTTATAATTTCTTAATTTTTTATTTCAATTTTTTTTATTTTTTTATTTTCTTTCAACATTGATGTTCTAAAAAAATAAAGTGCCCATATATTTTTTATATCGTAAATCTACATACGTTTATGTATAATTGTTTGGACATGAACATTATTTTGTTCAAAATGTTAATTGCATATATGTTTTTCGTGCACTACCTTTAATCTTCGAAATTCATAACAAAAAACATAAATACATGCATGTAACTTCTAAATTTATAATAAAATAAAAACATAAATAGTATACACAAAAATTAATACAAAACGAAATACAATGCACATACAAATGTATCGTTTTAAAGATAGACCCGCATTTCATTCAAAAACATGGGTGCACTCTTTTAAAAACATTATGCACTCTTCGAGAACATAAGTGCACTCTTTTAAAAACATACATGCACTCTTCGAGAACATAAGTGCACGTCCTTCAAGAACATAAACGCACGCCCTTCGAGAACATAAGCGCACGTCTTTTGAGAACATAAGCACACGCCCTTCAAGAACATAAGTGCACCTGTTGATTATCTTCATCACATATATTTCTTATGATTGATCCATTCACACTTAAACAAACAAACAAAACTTGTAATATCTAATAATTCAATGATAAATTAACTTTAAAACTATTTGATAAAATAAAACTGAAAAACATACATGTGCCTAACTATTAATTTGTGACCCAAGATAATCAAACAAATAATGCACCTATCTTTAAAAACATGTGTTTATGATTATTATGGTTAGGAATAATTAACAAAATCAGAATCGTATGAAATTAAATATAGAATCAGACTAACTGATTTTTACATCATTATACCAATCATAAAAAGTTACTACGGATAAGATTCACAATTAAGATAAAACAAAATCCATTTCCATATGTTTGAAAAGAAAGAAAACAACAAAAAAGAGATCAATCTTGACGTGAATCACCATCATACATTTATTCCATTGTCATTTATTGAGACTTGTAATAAAATACAATTTAAAACTTCATATGGGCCAAGATTATTAAAATAACATTTCTTCCGATGATGATATAGATAATACCGAAAAATATGATTATATTATAGATGCGAATGGTATGGACACAAAAAGATAGATATCAATTTATGAAAAGCTGTATATTTTGATGAAAATAAACGAACAATATAAGAAAAAATATCCAAACAAAACTAATTCTATTTTAAAAAAACTTACAAGTTTGTAGATCGTCGTATTATGATCCGAGCATACGAACCCACGACCGACCCTACCTACATAATGGGTTGGTGTTTTATTTTTTCGGCATTTTGAATTATGATTATTGGTCGATCAAAATGGATTAGTGTTTTATTTTTTTCGAGTAGATCTAAAAAGGAGGCGGCTGCTGGATATGGTGTTTAGGTTTATTAAAGAAAGACAGTTATTAAATTATAAAGAGAGAGAGATGTGATTGATAGGTTTATTGCAATTTTTTAGGAGTAAATACAAATACCTTAATTGTCATTCCAGTCATTTATTTAATTTAAAAATAAATCTTTATCTATTGTATAGTTGCAATCTTGACACATTTAATTTATACCTTTGAATAAACTAATCCAATGGCTTATATTTATTTTGATAGTTCTAGAGAGTTCTACACCATAAATGAGTTCTACATATAACTCTTACCTATATATATATATATATATATATATATATATATATATCAAATCAAATCAAATCAAATCAAATCAAATCAAATCAAAAGCCCTTATATAGGAAGGATGGTGAAACAATTCCTTAAATACAAAATTCTATAAAAATGACACATGTAATTCATTAAAGGGTTTCCATAAAATGATTCAAAAAGAAAATAGGAATTACAAATGATACCTTAAATACAAAATTTAATAAAAATATATATAGGAATTACAAATGATGCCTTAAATAGAAAATTCTATAAAAGCATAGAAGGAAGGATGGGGAAACAATGTTTTAAATACAAAATTCTATAAAAATGATTCCATAAAATGCTTCAAAAATAAAATAGGAATTACAAATGATGCCTTAAATACAAAATTCTATAAAAATATATATAGGAAGTACAAATGATGCCTTTAATACAAAATGTTATTAAAATATATAAGAAAGGATGGTGAAACACTGCCTTAAATACAAAGTTGTAGAAAAATGATTCCATAAAATGCTTCAAAAATAAAATAGGAATTACAAATGATTCCTTAAATAAAAAATTCTATAAAAATAGATATAAGAATTACAAATGATGCTTTAAATACAAAATTCTATAAAAATATATATGGAAGGATGGTGAAACAATACTTTAAATACAAAATTCTATAAAAATGATTCCATAAAATGCTTAAAAAAAATAGGAATTACAAATGATGCCTTAAATAAAAAATTCTATAAAAATTATATATATGAATTACATGCCTTAAATACAAAATTCTATAAATATATATAAGGAATGATGGTGAAACAATGCTTTAAATACAAAATTCTATAAAAATGATTCCATAAAATGCTTCAAAAATAAAATAGGAATTACAAATGATGCCTTAAATACAAAAATCTATAAAAATATATTTAGGAATTACAAATGATGCCATGAATTACAAATAATGTCTTAAATGCAAAATTCTATAAAAATATATAAGGAAGGATGGTGAAACAATATCTATACAAAATTCTATAAAAATGATTCCAAAATGCTTTAAAATAAAATAGGAATTACAAATGATGTCTTAAATACAAAATTCTATAAAAATATATAAGGAAGGATGGTGAAACAAAACCTTAAATACAAAATTCAATAAAAATGATTCCATAAAATGCTTCAAAAATAAAATATGAATTACAAATGATGCCTTAAATATAAAATTATATAAAAAATATATATAGGAATTACAAATGATGGCTTAAATACAAAATTTTATAAAAATATATAAGGAATGATGGTGAAACAATGCCTTATATACAAAATTCTATAAAAAATGATTCCATAAAATGCTTCAAAAATAAAATAGGAATTACAAATGATGCCTTAAATAAAAAATTCTATAAAAATATATATAGGAATTACAAACGATGCCTTAAATACAAAATTCTTTAAAAATATATAAGGAATGATGGTGAAACAATGCCTTAAATAAAAAATTCTATAAAAATGATTCCATAAAATGCTTCAAAAATAAAATAGGAATTAAAAATGATGCCTTAAATACAAAATTCTATAAAAATATATATAGGAATTAAAAATGAAGCCTTAAATAAAAAGTTCTATAAAAATATACAAGGAAGGATGGTGAAACAATGCATTAAATATACAAAATTCTATAAAAATGATTCCATAAAATACTTCAAAAATAAATTAGGAACTACAAATGAAGCCTTAAATTCAAAATTCTATAAAAATATATATAGGAATTACAAATGATGCCATATATACAAAAATTTTATAAAAATATGAAAGGACGGATGGTGAAATAATGCCTTAAAATACAAAATTCTATAAAAATGATTCCATAAAATGCTTCAAAAATAAAATAAGAATTACAAATGATTACTTAAATACAAAATTCTATAAAAATATACATAGGAATTATAAATGATGCCTTAAATAAAAAATTATATAAAAATATATATGGAAGGATGGTGAAACAATGCCTAAAATATACAACTCTATAAAAATGACTCCATAAAATGCTTAAAAAAGGAATTACAAATGATGCCTTAAATACAAAATTCTATAAAAATATATATATTAATTACAAATGATGCCTTAAATACGAAATTATATAAAAATTTATACGGAAGGATAGTGAACCAATGCCTTAAATAAAAAATTCTATAAAAATGATTCCATAAAATGCTTCAAAAAAAATAGGAATTACAAATGATGCCTTAAATACAAAATTCTATAAAATATATATAGGAATTACAAATGATGTCTTAAATACAAAATTTTATAAAAATATAAGGAAGGATGGTGAAACAATATCTTAAATACAAAGTTCTATAAAAATGTTTCCATAAAATGCTTCAAAAATAAAATAGGAATTACAAATGATGCCTTAAATACCAAATTCTATAAATATATATATATATAGGAATTACAAATGATGCTATAAATACAAAATTCTATAAAAATATATGGAAGGATGGTGAAACAATGTCTTAAATACAAAATTCTATAAAAATGCACAACAATAATATTAATTTCAAAAAACAAATGTAAAAACGTTATTCATAACATTAACATATACAAAATCTATTACCTCATAAAAATCAAAAATACATAAAATATTTATACAATATTATTAAAATTCTAAAAAAATTTAATGTAACAAACTTATTCATATCGTTAACGTATGCAAATTCAATTAACTCATAATATTCTTAAACAAATAAAATATCTTAAACTGCGTTATTTTTGTCTATTCTATGCTACATTATTAAAATATCAATGTCATAATTAACACTACATATACTAAACTTCTAATACAAACACACATAAATTTGATTTTCATTAACAAAAAAAAATATATATAAAGCTAGCCCGTCCACCGGACGGGTCTAAAGGCTAGTGAAAACATAAAATATATAGATATATACATATATATATATCTATATATATATATATATATATATATATATATATATATATATATATATATATATATATATATATATATATATATATATATATATATATATATATATATATATATATATATATATATATATATCAAATCAAATCAAATCAAATCAAATCAAATCAAATCAAAAACCCTTATATAGGAAGGATGGTGAAACAATTCCTTAAATACAAAATTCTATAAAAATGACACATGTAATTCATTAAAGGGTTTCCATAAAATGATTCAAAAAGAAAATAGGAATTACAAATGATACCTTAAATATAAAATTTAATAGAAATATATATAGGAATTACAAATGATGCCTTAAATAGAAAATTCTATAAAAGCATAGAAGGAAGGATGGTGAAACAATGCCTTAAATACAAAATTCTATAAAAATGATTCCATAAAATACTTCAAAAATAAATTAGGAACTACAAATGAAGCCTTAAATTCAAAATTCTATAAAAATATATATAGGAATTACAAATGATGCCATATATACAAAAATTTTATAAAAATATGAAAGGACGGATGGTGAAATAATGCCTTAAAATACAAAATTCTATAAAAATGATTCCATAAAATGCTTCAAAAATAAAATAAGAATTACAAATGATTACTTAAATACAAAATTCTATAAAAATATACATAGGAATTATAAATGATGCCTTAAATACAAAATTATATAAAAATATATATGGAAGGATGGTAAAACAATGCCTAAAATATAAAACTCTATAAAAATGACTCCATAAAATGCTTAAAAAAAGGAATTACAAATGATGCCTTAAATACAAAATTCTATAAAAATATATATATTAATTACAAATGATGCCTTAAATACGAAATTATATAAAAATTTATACGGAAGGATAGTGAAACAATGCCTTAAATAAAAAATTCTATAAAAATGATTCCATAAAATGCTTCAATAAAAAATAGGAATTACAAATGATGCCTGATGAGACTGCTTTTATACATGGTCTCATCGTCCAAAACGGCCTTAAATTGCATAAAATATCATAAAATAGACCAAATATATGCTCGTGTTTGTTACTTGTGTATTTTTAGGTACGGATATTGAGGAATTGGCAAAAGATCACAAGAATCAATCAAAAACGAACACGGGAAACGAAGTCGCACAATGAACCGGGCCCAAGTTTGGAATTTTGCAAAATGACCCTTGAAGAATTGAAGATTGGCAAGAATGGCCCCTCATCTTTGAAAAACTTGTCACATTTGACCCTCAAAATATCAAATGTACAAGTGTGATCCTTAATGTTTGAAGATTGTACAAAATCAGTCCTTGGAAAATCATGAATATACATTAAATACCCCTTGGAAAAGTTTTTGGAAGAGTTTGTGCCACTTTTGACAAGTTGTCAAAAGTTGACAAAGGCTAAATGGGCGCTGATGGACAATTATTACAAAGTGAAAGAATGTTGAAAGCTTGGGGACCTGTCCTGCCAATTAACCAAACATTCCCACCCAACCAAAACGTGACACCTCAGCCCTACCCACCCATTTACCCAACACCTGCCCAAAACCGACCCTACCCCATACCCTATACCCGGTTTATTAAGTTAAACCTGGTCAACCCAAGTCAAAACCCCACTTACCCACAATTCCCTCCATAACAGCTTTTTTAAAAGTTGTTTACCCAAAAGTGGATTAAACCATCCCTCTTAATCCCCTAGAACCCTAAAATTCCCAGATTAATTAAACCTTAATCCAAAGGGGTATTAACCCAAAACCTCCAGATTACAAATTAACCAAACCCTCACCCTTTCCCACCTCACCCAACACACCCACATGGCCTGTGGCCCCCACCCCGTACCTCCCCTGTCCATCGTTTTCACACAAAAACCAAAACCCGACACAACCAACGATTGGATTGCATTCCTTTGCCTCCAAGGAGTATTTGAACGTCCAAGATCAAGATTCCAGCCTGTCAAGTCACATGGGACGATTTTGAACCAAAAATCAGTCAAACTTTCAAGGGCTTTTCTAGAAATCCATAGATTAGGGTTTTTGTATTTGTATTTTTTAATTCCTAGTCTAGATAGTTCCATATGGTTGTATAAATATGAGACGCCTGTGTCTCATATATTTGTTCCAGTTTTTGCATAACTTGTGTAATTCCGTTTTATATAAAATTAAAAGTTTGGTATTTGTTATATACAATTGTAATTCCTTTTTAATCTTGATAAAAGTTGGTGTAAGTTGTATGCAAAAGCTGAGTTCCACTTTAAATTTGTGAAAGCTTGTGTTTGATTTCCAAAAGTTTTTAAAGGTTTTTAAAATCTTGTTCAAATCTTTTAAATCTCCTTCCTTGGAAGTGAAAGTGGACAAGGAGGTTGATTTGTGAGTTTGAAAAGTGTTAAGACGTGTTTGTAATTTTTAAAAAAAAGGTTTAAGTAAGGTTTTAAGAAAGTAAAAGGTAAAACAGAATATTGGATAAATATTGCTTGTTTTTCTTTTGATTTTGTTATAGCAAGTTTTAAAGATTTGATGTTTAAGTTGTCAGCATACACCCGTGTGTATAAGGAGGTGACAAGGCTGTCACAAGGGATTTGGATGTAAATCCCTTGGGTAAGAAGTTTTTAACTTTTTATTTTCAGAAAAAGTGATTGGAATGAGTTCTATGTGATTTTGAATGATAGGTGTTTAAAGTGTGAAAATCTGGTTTGTATTGTGTTTTCATGTTATGATATGCATGATAAAAGCTTTGTAACTCAGTTTGGTTGTGTTTAGAAAGGATTTGATTTGAAAAAAATTGAAAAACAAAGTTAAAGTGGTGTTTGGAAACGTGTTTAAGCAGGGCACTAATCATTGATTATGTTTGAATAGGTGTTAGCAAGGTTTAAAAAGGTTGAGTTAGGATATTAGTTAGTTGGTATGAAAGTTTAGAAAGTTTGGAAGCAAGTCTAAGTGTTAAAAGGAAAAAGTAAGATAGAAATCTGCATAAGTCATAGTCTGCTCATTTTTATGAGATTTTTGATTCATGATCTTGCAAAATTGTTCAGTATCAGGTTAATTGGGTTATTGAAGTATCTTGTGTGCTATTTGGTGAAGTTGTGTACTTAAGCTTGGAGTCTGAATCTCATTACATTGCAAGTAATCTGCTAAAAAAGTCCACAGAACTAGTAAACTACTTCAGCAACATCATTTGGTTTTGCGTGTGCATTTGTTTGCTTATTGTGCTTGCTAGGTGTTCATATTTTGCTTATCCTTGACTCCTTGTGCTCCAAAGAGCACAAGGGTGCCCTTTGTCCCAAGAAATCACCACAAAAGCCATTTCCCAAGCTCCTCTTGGGGTATTTCCATCTGTGAAGAAAGAAAAGAAAGAACACAAAAATTTGTGTTCTTCAAAAAAGGAAAAACTGGACACGAATTTGACTTAAATCTTAGCTTAATCTTGACAAAAAGAAAGTTGATTTGTGTTTTCTAGCTAACAAGGGTGTCAGTTTTGATTGTAAGAAGAAAAAAAAAAAAGAAAAACAATTGTAAAAAACACACCCGTAACGGGCTCGAACCCCAGACCTCTCGTAGGAGGGTTAGGAGCTCTACCGTTAATCTAGATGGTTTTTTACGTTGAAGTTTGATTACATTACCCTTTTGACCCCTTTTTCAATTGTAAGCTTAATAATAAGCCGTAGCTTATTCTGAGCTTTTCTAGCTTATTTATTAAGCTAATTTTGTTTAGCTTATTTTTCCTAGGATCCTTATTAGGTTGTAGATTTTTCCATCTTGGTTTTAATTTTTTCCCTTTATTCAATTATTTTCTAGAATTTATTTATTACCCGTATTTTAAAAAAGTCATTAAAAAATAGTAAAAAGAGTTTTAATTTTTAGGAAAAATAACTTTTAGTTTTTAAAATAATATTTTGAGGTTTACAGCTTATTAGGTTTTCAATTTGGCTTATTTTTAATTTTATAAGATTTTAGGTTTTTTTAGCAACTTTAAAATTCAATATAAAATTATTTAATAGGTTTCAGGAAATTTGATTTGCATTTTCTTCTTAGTTAGATTATTTAGGATTTTTGAGAATTTTTTAGAATTTATTTGAGAACTTTTTATTTTTTTTTGAATATTTTAATATTATTTTAATCATAAAAAGTCAAAGTTTTATTTTTATTTCTTTTTCATTTTTCCTAGGTTCTTTATCATTAATTAGGACTTTTCCCACTTTCCAATTAATTTTTAGGCTTTTCAATTAATTTTTAGAATTAATTTAAGATTTAATAGATTTTAATAGTTTTTAGGAGTTTAAAAATAGTTTAATTTGGTTTTAAAATTTTTAAAAATAGTTTTTAGTTTAATTAGGTCATTTTTGAGGTTTACAAACTATAAAATCTTGTTTAGGGCTTTTTAATATTTAAAAGTGATTTTTAGGGCTTTAATTAGCATTAAAAAGTCATTATTAAATTAATTAAAAGGTTTTGGCAAGTTTGGATTTTTTGTAAACTCTTAGAATATTATTTGGGATTTTTAGTAATTTTTAGGAATTTTTAGATTAAAATTTTAAATTTTGCACTTTTTACGTTCTACGTCGTAACTTTCTAGTAGTGTTTTCGCCTTATTTTTCTATTTTTTCGTCTTCGTCATTTTCTCATCTTTTCTTCTCATTAATAATCAAAAACATAATCAATTATTCATTACATAACACACGTGCCTCCTCGAGAGAACGATTCCCACTCATTGGGTCATAACTTGCGGTTTTCCTAAACCGCTCGTTAATACTTACCCTATTTACGTTCTTTTTCCTAAAAGACGTATTTCTACGACTATCAAAATGGCGCCGCTGCCGGGGAGGCGTGTTGTGTTTTGATTGAACATTGTTGTTTTCTATACTATCCATAATAGTAATTGTATTAATAGCACTCTATTAATACGTATTATCGTTTTTCGGTTTTTGTGTGAATATTATTACTATATTGTATACGTAGAACAATAAATACACAAGTACTCCAAATACGTGAGCAATCACAACCTTGATTCGGGATTTCATCACTCGATCATTGTATTCGAATCTCAAACCAAAGAAAAAAGGCAAAAATAGATAAATACTTTCGTGAAGCTTAATCTTGATAATACAAACTATAAGGTGGGTATAAGGCGGTTGTATTTCACAACCTAAAGGAAAAAGGCTCTTAAGTGCTTCGCGCCGCCTCGTTTCCTCCGCTTGCTTGTGCGTATTTGATTTTGAGAGTGAATCGAGGGTTTTGCCGCCCAAAGTATTACTACATATCATATATATTTTCTTGGTTTCATATTGATTAAACCCTCTTGAACGATTTGGTGTTCCACCATCGTTCTAAAGTCATCGAAGGCGTTCACTCCACGTGATCGTTTTCATTCCTTGAGGCCTTTTTAATCAAGAGATTTGATTAAGTGAGGAGATTTGTGGACTCATTGTCTACTTAATACATTCACCAATTTCCAAAAAAGGTTAATACAATCAAAAACCACAAAAAAAAAAAATTGAAAAAAACACAAAATACCAAAAAGAATCTTCTTTGCTCGTCTCCACGTTGTACGTGACGTTTATGCTCACTCGTAATCAAGCAAAACGTGCACGTAGACGCAAGAACAAAACTCCTACTAAAACTCATTCTAGTGAGGAGTCTCCAAGTGAGGAACCTATTGTAGAACAAGAAGCTATCATGGCTAATCGTACTATGATGGAGTTGCTTCAAGCACCCACCGAGGGTTTTGGAGAGGCCATTGTGATTCCTGCCATCCTTGCGGAGAACTTTGAGATCAAAACGGGTTTAATGTCTATGCTTCAAGCAAACAAGTTTCGCGGTCACGAAAAAGACAACCCACATTATCACATTAGGCAATTTAATCGTCTCACCGCGACAAGCAAGTTTAAGGATGTACCACACGATGCCATTAAGATGATGTTGTTTCCTTACTCGTTAGATGGACCCGCCAAGATTTGGCTTGAGAAAGAACCACCGAATTCGATTTTGACATGGGCCGATCTCGTGTCTAAATTTGTGAATCAATTTTTTCCACCATCTAAGACGACACATTTGAAAAACGAGATTTCACGTTTTACACAAAGACCTAATGAAAGTTTTTCAATGGCTTGGGAAAGGTTTAAAGAAATGTTACATGAATGTCCACACCATGATTTTTCCGAATTGCATCAAATTGACACTTTTTATAATGGGCTTAATGAACATGAACGAGATTATTTAAATGCCGCCGCGGGTGGTAATTTTTTGTGCAAAACGACCAATGAGGCTTTGAAAATCATAGAAAATAGGTCTAAGGTCTATAGCCCTCGTAACACACCGAGTGTTGCCAATTTGGGCTCGTCATCATCTCGTTCCATTAATGCCTTGCAAGATGAAGCAAATGAGGAGAATCGGTTTTTCGATAGGTTTTCGACTCTTATGTCTCATTGGAAAGCTCAAGAAGCTTCAAACACCGCTTCGGTTAAAGCGGTTGCTAAGAGTTGTATTTCATGTGGTGGAGCTCATGATTTTTCCGAGTGCATTACCGCGGATGGTAACACTTCGAATGCTTATGTAGCCACGGGAACTTATAACCAAATCGGTCAAGGTTCCCGCCAAAATCAAGCTCCACAAAATCAAAATGCTAATAACTATCAAAACAACAATCAAGGTGGAAATTACCAAGGAAATCAAAGGAATTATAACAAGGGTAATTACCAAAGTGGTAATGGGCAAATTTCAAACCAAAACCAAAACCGTGATTTTCAAACTCCTACTCAAGGTTTTCAAAATGCTCACACTAAAAATTTGCAAGGAGAATTTTTAGATTATGCTAAGGCTAATGATGCTAAGTTTGACAACATGCAACGTGAGATGATTAGCTTAAGGTCCGAGTTGAAAAACGAGCTTAAAACCGAACTTGCTAATGAACTTAAAACTCATGCTAATAAAATGGAAGGAAATGTCACACGACTCCAACAAAATCAACAAAAAATGGAGCAAGGACAACATGAGATTAAGCAAGAGTTGTTAAAAGCGGATGCTAGGCAATCTAAGTTTGAAGACCGTATGGCTAAAATGTTTGAAGCTATCATGTGTAAGCCCTCTTCTTCGGGTGGTCTTCCTAGTGATACCATCGTGAACCCGAAAGGAGAATTGAAGGTTATTACTACTCGTAATGGTAAAACTTTCAAAGAACCCATTTCTCGTCCAAGTACTTCTATGGAGAAGGAAAAAGAGAAAGAACCCGAGGTTGTGGTTGAAAAGGAGCACATTACAATCCCACGAAGTACCGCTCAAACCACACCTACGGTTGAACCAATACCCATAATGGAACCCGAGATTCCAAGGTCGATGCCTATGCCTAATTTGCCCCAACCCACACCACCTTTACCCTACCCATCAAGACGAGACAAGTAAAAGGCACAAGAACGAAATAATTATCAATTTGAACTTTTTATGAAAATGTTTCGTGACTTGCATTTTAATATAAGTTTTGCTGACGCCTTAGTCATGATGCCTCGATTTGCCGCAAACTTCAAAAGTATGTTGAATAACAAAGAGAAATTGCAAAAATCGTCTAGTTGTTCTTCGGTTTTTCTAAGCCGCATACCTCAAAAAGTCGGTGATCCTGGAAAGTTTTTAATCCCATGTGCTATCCAAGACATGGAAGAATGCTACGCCTTGGCCGATCTTGGTGCTAGTATTAATTTGATGCCTCTTGAGATTTTTAAATCGCTCAATCTTCCAAATCTCACTCCTTCGAGAATGTCAATCGAAATGGCCGATCATTCTACGATTCTAGCTTGTGGAGTTGCCGAGGACGTCTTTGTGAAAGTTGGGAAATTCTATTATCCCGTGGACTTCATTGTTGTTGACATTCCCATCGATCCTAAAGTTCCGTTAATTTTAGGTCGATCTTTTTTGGATACCTCGAGAGCACTTATCGATGTGCATGCAAGAAAAATCACTCTTCGTTTCAATGAGGAAGAACTCGTCATTAATGCAACCCAAAACTCCACTCTTTCTCATGTTTATTTAATCACATCTTTGTACAATGTCGATTCCACCAAAAGCATTTGCAAAAGAATTTCAAATAGAGTTTTAGGAGTTGTTGATAAAAATGAAGTTCCGTCCCCTCCGCCGATGGAGGTTAAGAGTGTTAAGCCTATGATTCCAATCTCGAGTGATTCTTCGGATGATGAATACGTTGATCCCGATGGGGAGGTTTTCTTTGTTGACAAAAGATTTGAAAACTTGCCACCACCTAAACCAAAAAGATTTCAAAATGTGAGAATTTTTAGTGTGACTAACATTGTTTTAGATACACCAAATATTTTTGACATAATTAAATCGGGTTTTCACGAGGAGAGTGTTAAAGATGAAAAAGGAAAAGATTTTGAATCTAATTTAAAAGATTTTTCTACAATTCTAACTCCGTCATCACCGCGTTTATTGAGTACTACAAGCTCGTCTTCTCCTTTTGACGATGCTTTGTGTGGACCTAGTGTGGGGGAAGCCCCTTATGTTCCCTCCCCTTTCTCCACCGAGGACGAGATATTTGATCCTGGAATTGCTTATATAGGGAAATCTCGGTCTTCCACCGATGCAATAAATGGAAAATCTTTTCATTTGATTGGTGCGAGTCTACCTCGAGTAGCTCAATGTTATGACTTACCCATTGTCCCACCCTTCTATTTCTTCTCTCCTATTTTCTTTTATCCCATTGGGATTTGTGTTGGAGTTGTGTTGTCTCGTCTTTCATCCGAAAACGAGGACGCTATCTTTGACCCCGGTATACGTTTATCGGATTTTTAAAGTACTCCACGTACTTTTGGGCCTTGTTTATCATGTAAGCCCCACCAAAAATTGACCAAACCATGATTATCCCTAAATGATCACATTTATGGGGATTCGAGTCGAGCTTTTGACTCGGTTATCAAAAACAAGGTGCCTCGTGGGGGAGACCCATGCTTATCCATGTACATATTATTGCTTTCTAATTAGTGTAATGTGAGGGGATTTGTGCCCTTCTAACCTTTGTTCCGTGGTTGTTTGTGAATTGTGTCTTTTAGATCATCATCTTCACGATGGGAGCCTCTCGTGTTCGTTTCATGGGAGCACTCGATCGTTTGCTTTGGAGGCCTTTCCCAATATCCATCATGATATATCCTTTTATGTTCTAACCTTAGGTTTATAGCACACTTCATAAACGGCTATTACTTATTGGTTACACCCTTTCCATGCTAGATTAGGCATTCGACTACGTCTCTAGTATGGGGGTGTTTGCACCCCTAGACTCGAAACATTGAGGACAATGTTTAACTTTAGTATGGGGGGGTGAATAGATACTTGCCTTGCCAAACCTTCACGCTTTCCAAAGTTTATCGTTTTGTTATCGTTTTATGCAAAATAAGGCTAAAAATGGCCAAATTTTAAAATTTTTCTCATGTTTTATAAGTGTTTGAAGACACGAATGTAGATTTTCCGATGGCGAGAATAAGAGTAATTTTTGACTCGACCGTGCGTGTTGAGCACTTAGCTTTGGTTCCTTAACTACACATTAGGCTAAGTCTCTTAAATGAGGACGAGAAATGATAGAGTTAATTATAAGTTACTATGCTAAACGTAGAGTACTCGTATTCTTTCAAAAACTCATGTGTTCTCGTTGTTTGCTTATTCTCCCTTCGCTTGTAAATATTTTTTGCTTAATAAATATTGATTTAGCGGTTTAGTTTTGATTGTTGGGTTTCTAGTCTTTTCTAGTAGCTTCCGTGTAATTAAATTGGGAAGACATTAAGGTATCGCCAGCGTCACGGTTTTGAAGTATTGGCACCCCAATAATCGAAAGCTTCACCCAATAATAAGATTTCAAGTGCTCACCTAAATCTAGCAAACAATTTGAAGCCCCACAAGGCCTAAAATCTATGCAAAATTGAAAGTGAATCAAGTCTTAATCTTCGAAGCTTTAAAGATCCAAAATTCGCTTTTGCGTGAGGATATACGTCTTTGGCTAATAAAACCACCGATGAGGCGGATAATAAAAGGCAAGGCAAGACCGAAGTCATAATAAAAGCTTCATGGCGAAGTTGAATAAAAGATGGAGGTAAACCAAAGATAATAAGGCCCTTCCGTTAGGGGGCATATAAAAGTCTTGGTAATAAGTCTCATGTTCAAAACCGTTATAAAACCGTGTTTATCGATTCTTCTTGTCAACTTAATTTTTTAACATCGTCGTCTATTAGGAGGGGTTATTGATTTGATGGTCTTAGTTACACCGTTAGGACTCTATTTTTAGACCTAAATCTCTATTATCGCTTAAGTCAACAATGTATCCTCGTGATCATTAAGACATAATAAAATATAAGAGATACAACTTAGGGATAATGGGAGAATAAGTACGTGATTAGGGCATATGAGTAGTGTTAGCATTACTAACTTATAATGACAATGATCTCGTTGCGCGCTTGGCATGGAATTAAGGTGAAAATCGAGGACGATGAAATTATTTCTAACGAAGCATTCACGTGTTCTTATTCTATGAACCTAAACGTCCCATTTTGCGATGAAAATCATACATTATGTCTAAAACGCAAATAGTAGTAATAGTGTAGTGTAGCTAGTTATCATTTCAATAAAGTAAATAAAATTGAATTTTGGAGATGCTTTGATACTTTATTCTAGCATTGCGTGAGGGCACGGCAATGGTTTAGTATGGGGAAGTGATGAGACTGCTTTTATACATGGTCTCATCGTCCAAAACGGCCTTAAATTGCATAAAATATCATAAAATAGACCAAATATATGCTCGTGTTTGTTACTTGTGTATTTTTAGGTACGGATATTGAGGAATTGGCAAAAGATCACAAGAATCAATAAAAAACGAACACGGGAAACGAAGTCGCACAATGAACCGGGCCCAAGTTTGGAATTTTGCAAAATGACCCTTGAAGAATTGAAGATTGGCAAGAATGACCCCTCATCTTTGAAGAACTTGTCACATTTGACCCTCAAAATATCAAATGTACAAGTGTGATCCTTAATGTTTGAAGATTGTACAAAATCAGTCCTTGGAAAATCATGAATATACATTAAATACCCCTTGGAAAAGTTTTTGGAAGAGTTTGTGCCACTTTTGACAAGTTGTCAAAAGTTGACAAAGGCTAAATGGGCGCTGATGGACAATTATTACAAAGTGAAAGAATGTTGAAAGCTTGGGGACCTGTCCTGCCAATTAACCAAACATTCCCACCCAACCAAAACGTGACACCTCAGCCCTACCCACCCATTTACCCAACACCTGCCCAAAACCGACCCTACCCCATACCCTATACCCGGTTTATTAAGTTAAACCTGGTCAACCCAAGTCAAAACCCCACTTACCCACAATTCCCTCCATAACAGCTTTTTTAAAAGTTGTTTACCCAAAAGTGGATTAAACCATCCCTCTTAATCCCCTAGAACCCTAAAATTCCCAGATTAATTAAACCTTAATCCAAAGGGGTATTAACCCAAAACCTCCAGATTACAAATTAACCAAACCCTCACCCTTTTCCACCTCACCCAACACACCCACATGGCCTGTGGCCCCCACCCCGTACCTCCCCTGTCCATCGTTTTCACACAAAAACCAAAACCCGACACAACCAACAATTGGATTGCATTCCTTTGCCTCCAAGGAGTATTTGAACGTCCAAGATCAAGATTCCAGCCTGTCAAGTCACATGGGACGATTTTGAACCAAAAATCAGTCAAACTTTCAAGGGCTTTTCTAGAAATCCATAGATTAGGGTTTTTGTATTTGTATTTTTTAATTCCTAGTCTAGATAGTTCCATATGGTTGTATAAATATGAGACGCCTGTGTCTCATATATTTGTTCCAGTTTTTGCATAACTTGTGTAATTCCGTTTTATATAAAATTAAAAGTTTGGTATTTGTTATATACAATTGTAATTCCTTTTTAATCTTGATAAAAGTTGGTGTAAGTTGTATGCAAAAGCTGAGTTCCACTTTAAATTTGTGAAAGCTTGTGTTTGATTTCCAAAAGTTTTTAAAGGTTTTTGAAATCTTGTTCAAATCTTTTAAATCTCCTTCCTTGGAAGTGAAAGTGGACAAGGAGGTTGATTTGTGAGTTTGAAAAGTGTTAAGACGTGTTTGTAATTTTAAAAAAAAAGGTTTAAGTAAGGTTTTAAGAAAGTAAAAGGTAAAACAGAATATTGGATAAATATTGCTTGTTTTTCTTTTGATTTTGTTATAGCAGGTTTTAAAGATTTGATGTTTAAGTTGTCAGCATACACCCGTGTGTATAAGGAGGTGACAAGGCTGTCACAAGGGATTTGGATGTAAATCCCTTGGGTAAGATGTTTTTAACTTTTTATTTTCAGAAAAAGTGATTGGAATGAGTTCTATGTGATTTTGAATGATAGGTGTTTAAAGTGTGAAAATCTGGTTTGTATTGTGTTTTCATGTTATGATATGCATGATAAAAGCTTTGTAACTCAGTTTGGTTGTGTTTAGAAAGGATTTGATTTGAAAAAAATTGAAAAACAAAGTTAAAGTGGTGTTTGGAAACGTGTTTAAGCAGGGCACTAATCATTGATTATGTTTGAATAGGTGTTAGCAAGGTTTAAAAAGGTTGAGTTAGGATATTAGTTAGTTGGTAGGAAAGTTTAGAAAGTTTGGAAGCAAGTCTAAGTGTTAAAAGGAAAAAGTAAGATAGAAATCTGCATAAGTCATAGTCTGCTCATTTTTATGAGATTTTTGATTCATGATCTTGCAAAATTGTTCAGTATCAGGTTAATTGGGTTATTGAAGTATCTTGTGTGCTATTTGGTGAAGTTGTGTACTTAAGCTTGGAGTCTGAATCTCATTACATTGCAAGTAATCTGCTAAAAAAGTCCACAGACCTAGTAAACTACTTCAGCAACATCATTTGGTTTTGCGTGTGCATTTGTTTGCTTATTGTGCTTGCTAGGTGTTCATATTTTGCTTATCCTTGACTCCTTGTGCTCCAAAGAGCACAAGGGTGCCCTTTGTCCCAAGAAATCACCACAAAAGCCATTTCCCAAGCTCCTCTTGGGGTATTTCCATCTGTGAAGAAAGAAAAGAAAGAACACAAAAATTTGTGTTCTTCAAAAAAGGAAAAACTGGACACGAATTTGACTTAAATCTTAGCTTAATCTTGACAAAAAGAAAGTTGATTTGTGTTTTCTAGCTAACAAGGGTGTCAGTTTTGATTGTAAGAAGAAAAAAAAAAAAAAAAAAACAATTGTAAAAAACACACCCATAACGGGCTCGAACCCCAGACCTCTCGTAGGAGGGTTAGGAGCTCTACCGTTAATCTAGATGGTTTTTTACGTTGAAGTTTGATTACATTACCCTTTTGACCCCTTTTTCAATTGTAAGCTTAATAATAAGCCGTAGCTTATTTTGAGCTTTTCTAGCTTATTTATTAAGCTAATTTTGTTTAGCTTATTTTTCCTAGGATCCTTATTAGGTTGTAGATTTTTCCATCTTGGTTTTAATTTTTTCCCTTTATTCAATTATTTTCTAGAATTTATTTATTACCCGTATTTTAAAAAAGTCATTAAAAAATAGTAAAAAGAGTTTTAATTTTTAGGAAAAATAACTTTTAGTTTTTAAAATAATATTTTGAGGTTTACAGCTTATTAGGTTTTCAATTTGGCTTATTTTTAATTTTATAAGATTTTAGGTTTTTTTAGCAACTTTAAAATTCAATATAAAATTATTTAATAGGTTTCAGGAAATTTGATTTGCATTTTCTTCTTTGTTAGATTATTTAGGATTTTTGAGAATTTTTTAGAATTTATTTGAGAAATTTTTATTTTTTTTTGAATATTTTAATATTATTTTAATCATAAAAAGTCAAAGTTTTATTTTTATTTCTTTTTCATTTTTCCTAGGTTCTTTATCATTAATTAGGACTTTTCCCACTTTCCAATTAATTTTTAGGCTTTTCAATTAATTTTTAGAATTAATTTAAGATTTAATAGATTTTAATAGTTTTTAGGAGTTTAAAAATAGTTTAATTTGGTTTTAAAATTTTTAAAAATAGTTTTTAGTTTAATTAGGTCATTTTTGAGGTTTACAAACTATAAAATCTTGTTTAGGGCTTTTTAATATTTAAAAGTGATTTTTAGGGCTTTAATTAGCATTAAAAAGTCATTATTAAATTAATTAAAAGGTTTTGGCAAGTTTGGATTTTTTGTAAACTCTTAGAATATTATTTGGGATTTTTAGTAATTTTTAGGAATTTTTAGATTAAAATTTTAAATTTTGCACTTTTTACGTTCTACGTCGTAACTTTCTAGTAGTGTTTTCGCCTTATTTTTCTATTTTTTCGTCTTCGTCATTTTCTCTTATTTTCTTCTCATTAATAATCAAAAACATAATCAATTATTCATTACACAACACACGTGCCTCCTCGAGAGAACGATTCCCACTCATTGGGTCATAACTTGCGGTTTTCCTAAACCGCTCGTTAATACTTACCCTATTTACGTTCTTTTTCCTAAAAGACGTATTTCTACGACTATCAATGCCTTAACTACAAAATTCTATAAAATATATATAGGAATTACAAATGATGTCTTAAATACAAAATTTTATAAAAATATAAGGAAGGATGGTGAAACAATATCTTAAATACAAAGTTCTATAAAAATGATTCCATAAAATGCTTCAAAAATAAAATAGGAATTACAAATGATGCCTTAAATACAAAATTCTATAAATATATATATAGGAATTACAAATGATGCTATAAATACAAAATTCTATAAAAATATATGGAAGGATGGTGAAACAATGTCTTAAATACAAAATTCTATAAAAATGCACAACAATAATATTAATTTCAAAAAACAAATGTAAAAACGTTATTCATAACATTAACATATACAAAATCTATTACCTCATAAAAATCAAAAATACATAAAATATTTATACAATATTATTAAAATTCTAAAAAAATTTAATGTAACAAACTTATTCATATCGTTAACGTATGCAAATTCAATTAACTCATAATATTCTTAAACAAATAAAATATCTTAAACTGCGTTATTTTTGTCTATTCTATGCTACATTATTAAAATATCAATGTCATAATTAACACTACATATACTAAACTTCTAATACAAACACACATAAATTCGATTTTCATTAAAAAAAATATATATATATAAAGCTAGCCCGTCCACCGGACGGGTCTAAAGGCTAGTGAAAACATAAAATATATATATATATATATATATATATATATATATATATATATATATATATATATATATATATATATATATATATATATATATATATATATATATATATATATATATATATATATATATATATATATATATATATATATATATATATATATATATCAAATCAAATCAAATCAAATCAAATCAAATCAAATCAAAAACCCTTATATAGGAAGGATGGTGAAACAATTCCTTAAATACAAAATTCTATAAAAATGACACATGTAATTCATTAAAGGGTTTCCATAAAATGATTCAAAAAGAAAATAGGAATTACAAATGATACCTTAAATATAAAATTTAATAGAAATATATATATGAATTACAAATGATGCCTTAAATAGAAAATTCTATAAAAGCATAGAAGGAAGGATGGTGAAACAATGCCTTAAATACAAAATTCTATAAAAATGATTCCATAAAAGGCTTCAAAAATAAAATAGGAATTACAAATGATGCCTTAAATACAAAATTCTATAAATATATATATAGGAAGTACAAATGATGCCTTAAATACAAAATGTTATAAAAATATATAAGAAAGGATAGTGAAACAATGCCTTAAATACAAAGTTGTAGAAAAATGATTCCATAAAATGCTTCAAAAATAAAATAGGAATTACAAATGATTCCTTAAATATAAAATTCTATAAAAATAGATATAAGAATTACAAATGATGCTTTAAATACAAAATTCTATAAAAATATATAAGGAAAGATGGTGAAACAATACCTTAAATACAAAATTCTATAAAAATGATTCCATAAAATGCTTCAAAAATAAGATAGGAATTACAAATGATGCCTTAAATACAATATTCTATAAAAAATATATATATGAATTACATGCCTTAAATACAAAATTCTATAAAAGTATATAATGAATGGTGGTGAAACAATGCTTTAAATACAAAATTCTATAAAAATGATTCCATAAAATGCTTCAAAAATAAAATGGGAATTACAAATGATTCCTTAAATACAAATTTTTATAAAATATATAAGGAAGGATGGTGAAACAATGCCTTAAATACAAAGTTCTATAAAAATGCACAACAATAATATTAATTTCAAAAAAAGTTAATGTAAAACGTTATTCATAACATTAACATATACAAAATTTATTACCTCATAAAATTCAAAAATACATAAAATATTTATACATTATTACTAAAATTCTAAAAAGTTTTAATGTAACAAACTTATTCATAGCGTTAACGTATGCAAATTCAGTTAACTCATAATATTCTTAAATAAGTAAAATATCTTAAATTACGTTATTTTTGTCTATTCTATGCTACATTATTAAAATATCAATTCCATAACTAACATTACATATACTAAACTTCTAATACAAACACACATAAATTTAATTTTCATTAAAAAATATATACTTAAAGCTAGCCCGTCCATCGGACGGGTCTAAAGGCTAGTGTATATATATATATATATATATATATATATATATATATATATATATATATATATATATATATATATATATATATATATATATATATATATATATATATATATATATATATATATATATATATATATATATATATATATATATATATATATATATATATATATATATATATATATATATATATATATATATATATATATATATATATATATATATATATATATATATATATATATATACGTATATATATATATATATATACACGTATATATATATATATATACATATATATATATATACATATATATATGGGTTAATATACAAAGATGTTATTAAACGTTCCATAAAATTTGTCCTAAGGTAACAACGTTCATTTTGTGTTTCTAGGGTACTCATGTATGGGTGACCGGTTGTTTACGTTACTCATGTTTGAGTAACCTGTTAAAAGTGGTAAATTAGCAGGTTACCCTATTTTTTAAAAAAAATTAACTTAAAAAAATACTTGACAACATAAAAGATTTAAAAAATTCCTCGAAAATATTTCTTTCCAAAAACCCTCTTGATTCTTTTAAAAAAATATATTTTATAATTAAAAAATTAAATTCTTATAATAATATATTTTAAAAACTTAAAAAATTGTCTTTTATATTAAAATAACTAACTTAAAAAAAATAGTTGTTGACATAAAAAATTTACAAATTTCTCGAAAAGATTTCTTTCCAAAAAACCTCTCGATTCTTTATTCAAAAAAAATATTATATAATTAAAAAAAAATTCTTATAATAATTTATTTAAAAACTTAAAAAATCCCATTTCAAAAAAGTGTGTTTTATATTAAAAAAATAAATTTTTATAAAAAAGGATTTGAAAAAATTATAAAAAAAATACTTGAATTTTACCATTCGTAGGGTTAAACTATATATATTTTTTTAAATAACATTTTTTTCTTTTTTTATAAGAATATAATTATTTTTGAAAATGTTTAACGAAAAGATTTTAAAAATATTTTTTTATAAGATTATAGTTTTTCGAAAATGTTTTTAATCTTTCTGAAAATGTTTTTCGAAAATATTTTTATGAAAATACTATTCAAAAATATTTTTTTGAAATTATTTATAATAATTTTGAAAAATATGTTTGAGATATTTTGAAAATAATTTTTATAACAATTTCTTTTTTTTAATGTTTTAAAATCTTTTTGAAATTCTTTTTCCAAAATGTTTTTTAATGTTTTTCGAAAAACATTTAAAAATCTTTTATATACGTTTTTAAACCAACCCGTATTTTTGGAAAAAAAATTAAACGTTTTTTAAAAATCTTTAAACCAACTTGTTTACTTAATTACAAAATCTTTAAAAATAATTTAAAATACTTTTTAATATTAAAATAATTAAAAACCTTTTTACAAATATTTTCCGAAAAATACTTATTTTAAAAGATTTGTGAAAGATTATTTTGAAAATATTTGTTTAAAAATGAAAATATATTAAAAATCCTATTTTTTTCGAAAATGACCTAGAGTTTCGGTTACCCCTCCATTGAGTAACCTTGTTGTCACATTTTGTAATGTTAAGTAACTCATTTACCTAACCCGTATAGATGAGTAACTTAGAAACACAAAATGAACGTTTATTACCTTAGGACAAATTTTATGGAACGTTTAGTACCATCTTTGTATATTAACCACATATATATATATATACGTATATATATATATATATATATATATATATATATATATATATATATATATATATATATATATATATATATATTTATATATATATATATATATATATATATATATATATATATATATATATATATATATATATATATATATATATATATATATATATATATATATATATATATATATATATATATATATATATATATATGTTAATATACAAAGATGGTACTAAACGTTCCATAAAATTTGTCCTAAGGTAATAAACGTTCATTTTGTGTTTCTAAGTTACTCATCTATACGGGTTAGGTAAATGAGTTACTTAACATTACAAAATGTGACAACAAGGTTACTCAATGGAGGGGTAACCGATACTCTAGGTCATTTTCGAAAAAAATAGGATTTTTAATATATTTTTCATTTTTAAACAAATATTTTCAAAATAATCTTTCACAAATCTTTTAAAATAAGTATTTTTCGGAAAATATTTGTAAAAAGGTTTTTAATTATTTTAATATATATATATATATATATATATATATATATATATATATATATATATATATACAATATATATATATATATATATATATATATATATATATATATATATATATATATATAGAATTTAGATAAAATGGTTTAGGTGCTTAAAGTTGTTAAAATGAGAAGTAACAGAAAATGGGCAAATATCACATTTATTGATTAGTTTTGATTTGTTTATGATTTTTTAGTTCGTGTACGAGTGTTTTGGAAGTTTTAGTTCGTGTACGAGTAGCTAGTTCACAATTTTTAATATTACTAGTTTTTCGTGTATCAGTTGTGTATCATAGTTTATCAATTTTTTGTTATATCAAATGCAACATGTGATAATGTATCACTGAATTTGCGAATAAATGATTATTTATGCTAATATATTTTTTTGAAGTAAAACTATGTATCATATGTGTAACACCCCATTTTGGAAATGGAATATTACGCATATCATGGCGTGTCATCAAAGCATACAAGGATAAATGTCTAAGCATTATTCAACCATAAAAGGAAATACCGGAATCAAACATCGGTATCCCAAAGTAAAGCTCATCACACCCAAACATAAATACTGTAAAAGGAAGGACGAAACAATGTCCAAAGCAACTGTATCAAAGTAAAGGAAATGCATAAAGTAAAGAAAGACAGTAAAGCTTCCAGTCCATATGCACCTACGTTTGAGATCTAGAGTGTCCCTGAGTACCTGCCGTTTTGGGAACATGAAAAGGAAAAACGGCTGAGCAAGACGCTCAGTGCACGGATGTACAATAAAGCATGATATAGGATAAGCATGTAACATATAACAGCGGAAGACTAAGTACTGAGTAAACTGGTTAAGTAACATGAAAACTGGTTTTATAGTTTGAAAAGCCTTATGTTTAACCTGTGAAAACTGTTTTAACATATATATACCATAGCCCATATAGGTCATGAAAAGGTCACGTGCATGAATACTTGGAGGGGTGACCTCATCATGCTGATTAGAGGGGATGCCTCTAATCATTATACTGGTTTGGGTAGGAGGGATCAGCTCCTTGTGAAGGGTGCAAGGCACACACCACATTCACCATGATAAACTGAATAAAACATGTAACTAGGATGCACCCATACGCCCCAACTGATAAAATAATATGGCCAAACTGAAAAGGGACGCCACGAGCAATCACTCCGCCGTGGGGAAGTCATAACATCGGTGCCTCCAATGCTATGGTTATGGTACCTCCATAACTAGGTGAAACTGGTCATGCTTGTATATGGATATAGTTTATGCTAAATTAACATAAGCAGTTCAAAACAATAAAACAAATGCTGGGGAAAACAGTTGGCTGCATACGGGGAAATCCTAATAAGGAAGGAATGTCCATACTGAAAGGACGGGAATCCGTACCTCAAGTCCAGTGAAATGAACGGAAGAAAGACTCCTACTTCTGGATCACTAATGCTACATGAATACACACGTGTATAAGTATCGATTCACTGATTACGTACTGGGTTCTGTGTCTCATTATAGCTGATTTGGTATGTTTTAGGTCATGGTTCACTGTTTAAAGCCTTAAACTGTGTTTATCTTGTATTCTGATTAACCTGATTAAGTATTACTGGTGATTCATGTATTATTATACTTACTGTGTAATAATAAGTAACTTTCCAAAAATAGCAGGTTTCCAAAAATAGAAAGTTTCCAAAAATAGAAAGTTTCCAAAAATAGAAAGTTTCCAAAAATAGAAAGTTACCAAAAATAGAAAGTTTCCAAAAATAGAAAGTTTCCAAAAATAGAAAGTTTCCAAAAATAGAATTTACTGCCTAAAATAGATTAGTTTCTAAAAATAGAAAGTTTCCAAAAATAGATCAGCTGCCTTAATTAAATAAGTTTCCATATATAGAAAGTTTCCATGATTAGATTAGCTGCCTGAAATAGATTGATTTCCATATATAGAAGGTTTCCATAATTAGATTAGTTGCCTTATTTAATTAAGTTTCTATAAATAGAAGTTTCCATAATTAGAATTAAGCTGATTACATAAGCTAACATATAAGTCTAAGTGTTTAAGCTTATTTCTTAAGTCATATGATATAGTGTATAGTTTAATTATTATTTCATGTATTTTAATTAAACTATAGGTTAAGCATTTTAATTAAAGTGTAACATGTATTAATTAAAATGAAATGAAAATACTTAGGTTAAAATGTGTATTATTATTAATAATAATATAACCTAAGTCATGTCTAAATTAATTAATTATAGGCATGTTTTAATAATTAATTAATTATAACTTATAACATAAAATACTTAGGTTAATTTAATGTCATGATAAACTAATAATTAAAATAACCTAAGTCATGATTTAATTAATATTTCATGTTATTAATTAATTATATCCTAAGTTCATGATTCATAAAAATTACATGTAACATAGATCATGATTTTAACCAACGAACCATGAATCGGGTATGAATTCGACACCGTACCCCGGGACAAACCCAGGGCACACGTGTCCCCTTGCTGCCGTGGGTCCCACATGAGCCAACCAAGACCAATTGTGGTCTTGGTGGTGGCGGCAATAGCAAACCAAACCCCCCCTCGGGTTTGTTTGCTAGGCGGCCAAAAACAAACACCCTTATAAACCATTCTGTGATTTTAATTAATACCAAAACATGTTAGATCAATGATTAATTACCTTGTTTTCATAAGAAAAATAATAACATGTTCATGACAATAATCAAAGATTAAAAGAATTAAAAGAATTAAAAAGAAGGGTTAGAAAGGTATACCACTATGTAGCTTGGAAAAAGGATGAACAAACACGTATTCTAACACTTGTTTTTAAGATCAAAATCAATCAAACACCCTCTTATGGTGGTGTAAGGGTGGCGGCACAAGGAGAGCAAAAAGCAGAGGAGAAAACTCTTTTTAGGGTTTTTGTTTATTTCTTGTAAAATGAAAAGTGAAAACAAGTTTTACTCTTTACCCCCCTTAACTTGTAAAGTCCATGGGCCAAGCCCATTTTGTCTATGTGTGCCGTGGGTATGGGGGCCCCACATGGGGTACCCGTACCTTTCTCGTGTCCCGATGTTTCGTGTTCGTTCGTGGTTAAACGTGCTCGTGTTTAACGTGTTTCTGTTTCTTTTAACGTGTCGTTTATCGTAAACTTAACGCTCGTAAATATATTATAAGTATTTACGTAATTATTTTAGTTAGTATTTTAAATGGTGTTCATGATTTAATTATGTTCACGTGATATATTATTAACTGTTTATCATGGGTTCGTACGTAATCGATACTTGTCATGACATACACGTATGCACTTGCTTGATTATTAGCACATGAATGTGATCAATACTACATGAGGTAAGTTTTAATCTAGAACGTACGATCTTAAGGGCACTATTCATGGTAAAAGCATGCGGGTTTTACAATTCTTCCCCCCTAAAAAGAATAATTCGTCCCCGAATTATAGATAAAGTAAGCTGAAAAGAAGTGACATACCCGAACTCAAAATATGAAGTGAGGGTAAGAAGCCCGGATAGACTCCTCTGTTTCCCAAGTGGCTTCCCGCTCGGTATGGTCCCTCCAAAGGATTTTGACGAATGGAATCGTCTTCCTTCTCATGACTCGTTCTTGCTTGTCGAGTACTCGTTCGGGTTCTTCTATAAACGTGAGATCTTCACGTATCTGTTCCAGTGGATACTGAACCATGTGAAGGGGATGATAATTGTACCCTCTGAGTAAGGACACATGAAACACGTTATGCACGTGCGAAAGCTGAGGAGGTAACGCCAATCGGTAAGATACTTCACCGATTCGTTCAACGATATCAAATGGTCCGATGAACCGAGGACTGAGTTTTCCTTTGATCCCGAAGCGTTTAACACCACGTGCCGGCGAAACCTTGAGGAAGACGTGATCTCCCACATTAAAATGTATGTCCCTACGATGCTTATCGGCGTAACTCTTCTGGCGTGAACGCGCTTCCTGCAGCTTCTGTTTAGCTACCTCAATCTTCTCATTGGTCATCTCTATAATCTCTGGTCCTTCGAGTGTTCGCTCTCCCACTTGATCCCAGCAAGTTGGAGCGCGACACTTTCTGCCATACAACATTTCGAAAGGAGCACATTTGATACTTGCGTGCCAGCTGTTGTTGTATGCAAACTCGACTAAACAGATGTAATCGTCCCAATCACCTGTCCATTCCAACGCACACGACCTTAACATATCTTCCAATGTCTGAATTGTTCGCTCCGATTGTCCGTCCGTTTGAGGATGAAAGGCTGTGCTCAGCTTAAGTTGTGTACCCCAAGCTTTTTGCAAACCTTTCCAGAATCGCGACGTGAAACGAGGATCTCTGTCTGAGACGATGCTGGAGGGAGTGCCGTGGAGTCTCATGATCTCCCTTCTGTACGTATCTGCGAGTTTACTTACCGGATCTTCCTTGCGTATCGGTAAGAAATGAGCTGATTTGGTGAGTCGATCAACGATGACCCAAATAGCATCGTGCTTTTTCTTGGTAGGCGGAAGACCGGTAACAAAATCCATGGTGATTTTGTCCCACTTCCACTCTGGAATATCCAACGGTTGAAGGAGACCGCCAGATCGCTGATGTTCAATCTTAACCTGCTGGCAGGTAAGACATTTGGAGACATGCGTGGCTACATCCTGTTTCATACCACTCCACCAAAAGTGCTGTCTGATGTCATGGTACATTTTTGTCGACCCAGGATGTATAGAAAATAGGGAGCTGTGAGCTTCAACTAACAATGCTTCCCGGAGTTCTTGATTGTCAGGAACACAAAGTCTCGTGCCCTGCCAAATGATACCGTCTGCGTCCATTCTGAATTCTGTCTGCTTCTCCAAATTCTGAATTATCACCCAAATCTCTCCATCATCCTTCTGCGCTTCCTTAATCCTAGTCAGTAACTCAGGTTCTACTGTAAGATTCGCCCAGTATCCGTGCTGCCCACGTACCATGATTTCAATGTCAAGCCGCTCCAAGTCCCTTATGTTTTGTTCCTTGATCTCAATGCCGTTTATCATTCCGGACTTTCTGCTGAGTGCATCTGCTACTACATTAGCTTTCCCGGGATGATACTGTAGGTTAATATCATAATCTTTCAACAGTTCCAACCATCTCCTTTGTCTCATGTTCAACTCTCGCTGTGTGAAGATATACTTCAAGCTCTTGTGATCTGTGAAAATGTCGCATGATTCTCCGTATAAGTAATGCCTCCATATCTTCAATGCGAACACCACTGCAGCAAGTTCCAGGTCATGCGTAGGGTAGTTTTCTTCATAGGGCTTAAGCTGCCGTGAAGCATACGCGATCACTTTCCCATGTTGCATGAGAACACAGCCCAGACCCTTCCCTGATGCATCGCTATAGATCTGAAATCCACCTGTACCAGATGGGAGAGTAAGAATAGGTGCAGATACTAACTTCTGCTTTAGGTCTTCGAAGCTCTTCTCTCGTTCTTCCGTCCAGACGAATTTCTCTCCTTTTCGCATCAGTTTGGTGAGAGGTAGTGCCAACCGGGAAAAATTCTCCACGAATCTTCGATAATATCCAGCTAAGCCTAAGAAACTGCGGACTTCTGTCGCTGATGTTGGTCTTGGCCATTTAGTGATAGCCTCAACCTTCGCTGGGTCCATAGTGATCCCTTCTGCTGATATAATGTGACCTAAGAATGCCACCTTGTTTAACCAGAACTCACACTTGGAGAATTTCGCATACAACTGCTTCTGACGAAGAATCTGTAGTACAGTACGGAGATGATCTTCGTGTTCCTCCGTGGACTTTGAGAATATCAAGATGTCATCGATGAATACAATGACAAATTTATCAAGGAATTCATGGAAGATTCTGTTCATCAGATCCATGAATACTGCTGGAGCGTTAGTCAGGCCGAATGGCATGACTACAAACTCATAATGGCCATAGCGGGTACGAAAAGCAGTCTTGGCAATATCCTGCTCTTTAACCCTTAACTGATGGTAGCCTGACCTTAGATCGATCTTTGAGAAGTGTTTGGCTCCTTGAAGTTGGTCAAACAGATCGTCTATACGTGGCAGTGGATATCTGTTGCGGATGGTAATCTTATTAAGTTCACGGTAGTCAATGCAAAGTCGCATGCTGCCGTCCTTCTTCTTAACAAACAAGACCGGTGCGCCCCATGGAGATGCGCTCGGTCTAATGAACCCTCGTTCAAGAAGTTCCTGCAATTGGTCCTTCAGTTCTTTTAGCTCTATGGGAGCCATACGATACGGAGCCTTAGAGATTGGCTCAGCTCCTGGAACAAGGTCGATGTTGAACTCCACTTCTCTTGCAGGTGGTATTCCTGGAAGTTCATCTGGGAAGACGTCTTGAAATTCTGAAACTACTGGTTGATCCTGAATCGATGGGGATTCAGCATCCATGTCATGAACCGTAGCGAGATAACCTTCGCAGCCATGTGACAGTAATGCACGTGCTTGCAAGGTAGATATGACTTGTACAGACCGTCCGGGTATGAACCCGTTATGGATGTACTCTGGTGCATTAATGTCGCCGAAGATCACTCGATAAGAGTGGCAGTCTATGGTAGCATGGTGCTTGGATAGCCAATCCATGCCTAGAATCATATCGAACTCAATCATGTCTAGAGGAAGTGCATCTACTGCACGAACTTTATCATCAAACTCTAGAAGAAGACTCTTGTATACATGAGTTATTAATACAGAGTCCCTCAGAGGCGTGGAAATGGTAAGCTTAGTTTCTAATGGCAAGGGAAGTGTCCTGATGTTCTTAGCATAAGTAGTGGAAACAACTGAATGAGTGGCACCCGTGTCGAAAAGAACACATGCAGCCTGGCCGTACATATACAAAATTCCAGTAATGGTACCTGTAGATTTGTTTGCCTGATCGCGCGATGTCGTATAGACACGCCCAGTGGTAGGAGGCGGTTTAGTATCAGCATGACCCGAAGTACCCTCCATTTCACCCTTACGGCAATCTCTCATACGATGGCCAGGGAGGCCGCACTTGTAGCACGCGTCGGAGTCACGACGACATGGGCCAGGGTGTCTGCGATGGCAGGTGCTGCAAAGAGGATGAGTGAATCCTCCAGCAGGAGTCCTTGCTTGCTGAGGGCCTGCTGATGACAATACGTGTTAAGAATAAGGTATATGCACGAGTATAGGACGTAAGCGTCATAAGATGTTTACCAGTGTTAGCTGAACGGTTAGGCTGAGAACCCCTGTGGTTCTGGTCCCTTCCGTTACCGTGGTTCCTGATAGCGATTAATATAGTGTCAGCATGAGAGACATAACATGAAATCATAAGAAGATGCATAAATAGTAGGACCTGCTGTTGTTGGATTGTCCCGCATTGTTACGGTAATTATCATTACCGCTGCGCCTTTCCACAACAGAACGGTCGTTAGAGTGACCGTTTCCTTTGGGCTGATTGGGCTGCTGCTGAGTAGCCGGCTGAGACCGGTCCCCAGTTTTCTGCCTGGAAGATACAGTTTAAGAGATGATTATAGAACATATAACGATAGGATGCGGTCTGGTTAATGCTGGAACATGAAATGTTTTACCTCTTTTCGGGTCTTTCCGCTTCCCCGAACTCATCATGTTCCTGCAACATCTCAAGCTTTCTTGTTGCGTCAGCCACTTGTGCTACCGTATTGAACGTAACACATACTAGATTGTTCGCAACCGAGGTGCGAAGTGCCCACCTAAAATGGTGTGCCTGCTCCTCAGGAGTACCAGCCGCTGCTCCTAGAAAACCAGCAAGGCGAAGAAAGCGCTGCATGAATTCGTTGCTATTCTCGCCCTGTCTCTGACGTATCCCGTGGTATTCACGCTTGAGTTTGTCCTGCTCTGCCTTAGGAAAGAACTGTTCCATCACTCTCTCCTTGAATTGGGCCCATGTCAAACCAGCGACCCATTCATCACCTCCTTCTGACTGCGTCAAAGCTAGCCACCAGTTGAGTACATCGCCTTCAAACCTGTAGCACGCCAATCTTGCCTTGAAGGCGGGGTCACATCCCATAGCATTGAAGATTTTCTCAATGTGAGTCAGCCAGCTTTCAGCATCGCTGGGGCTATCAGTCTTTTCAAAAGCTCTCGGACGGAGCTTGTTAAATCTTTCCAACCATACTGCTAGAGTCACTGGGGGAGGAGGAGGAGGAGGTGCCTGATTCTGCGGCTGCTGATTATTCGCAGCTTGGACTTCAGCACGAATGTCATTCCTCAGTTGAGGAAGTAAGGCTTGCATGGCAGCCTGAATCGCAGCATTGAGCTGCTCTTGCTCGCGTGTGAGAACCATCTGACAGTATAACATAAATCATATGATTAACAGTTCAAACATAAAATATATAAAAGAAAATTTTTATGCCAAAATTTCACGAGAAAAATTTTATGCAATAAAATCTTTGTATGAATGCATGATGCAGTTTTATGAAAACTTTTGATGCTCGAGAGTGAACGCCTCCGGTCAGTTCACTCAAAATAAAAGACATATCGAGGGGACGCCTATGGGTCGGTCCCAAATCTAAAAGTTTCGATAAAACACATGCGACTAAATAGGGCCAGTCCTGTACCAACCATTACTTAGTCAAAAACCCTGTAACAATGTCATGTATATGTATGCTTAAAAATGATGAATGCATGAAAACAACTGTCAGTTCTAGGAAGACCGTAGTGACTACCCACTAATCACAGGTCATATTTGAGAGCCTACAGGTCGAAACCTGGCTCTGATACCATAATTGTAACACCCCATTTTGGAAATGGAATATTACGCATATCATGGCGTGTCATCAAAGCATACAAGGATAAATGTCTAAGCATTATTCAACCATAAAAGGAAATACCGGAATCAAACATCGGTATCCCAAAGTAAAGCTCATCACACCCAAACATAAATACTGTAAAAGGAAGGACGAAACAATGTCCAAAGCAACTGTATCAAAGTAAAGGAAATGCATAAAGTAAAGAAAGACAGTAAAGCTTGCAGTCCATATGCACCTACATTTGAGATCTACGAGCGTCCCTGAGTACCTGCCGTTTTGGGAACATGAAAAGGAAAAACGGCTGAGCAAGACGCTCAGTGCACGGATGTACAATAAAGCATGATATAGGATAAGCATGTAACATATAACAGCGGAAGACTAAGTACTGAGTAAACTGGTTAAGTAACATGAAAACTGGTTTTATAGTTTGAAAAGCCTTATGTTTAACCTGTGAAAACTGTTTTAACATATATATACCATAGCCCATATAGGTCATGAAAAGGTCACGTGCATGAATACTTGGAGGGGTGACCTCATCATGCTGATTAGAGGGGATGCCTCTAATCATTATACTGGTTTGGGTAGGAGGGATCAGCTCCTTGTGAAGGGTGCAAGGCACACACCACATTCACCATGATAAACTGAATAAAACATGTAACTAGGATGCACCCATACGCCCCAACTGATAAAATAATATGGCCAAACTGAAAAGGGACGCCACGAGCAATCACTCCGCCGTGGGGAAGTCATAACATCGGTGCCTCCAATGCTATGGTTATGGTACCTCCATAACTAGGTGAAACTGGTCATGCTTGTATATGGCTATAGTTTATGCTAAATTAACATAAGCAGTTCAAAACAATAAAACAAATGCTGGGGAAAACAGTTGGCTGCATACGGGGAAATCCTAATAAGGAAGGAATGTCCATACTGAAAGGACGGGAATCCGTACCTCAAGTCCAGTGAAATGAACGGAAGAAAGACTCCTACTTCTGGATCACTAATGCTACATGAATACACACGTGTATAAGTATCGATTCACTGATTACGTACTGGGTTCTG